>OY998133.1:4883534-5103119 GCA_963921915.1 Hyposoter dolosus
CTTTAGCTTCTACCAAATACTTCTCCATAGCATCAGTGGTTTCTGAAATGTCCGATAGGTCCGCTGATTTTTCATCGGACTTGGTCGTGGGGCCAACTGTTGGTGCGCTTCCCACAATTTTCTCTTCGGCTTCAACAACATCACTGACGTGATCATGGACAATATCCTCCACTTCATCTTCAAGTTTGTCGCCTGCGGTAGGTTGAGCAGTCAGCGGTAATTCTTTATCCGGCGTAAGCGACAAACCGTAAATTTTGTATTCCTGTTCCACAGCTTCAAAATCATCAACGTCTTTTTCGGATTCTTTTGCAACGAGCTCCACCGATACCTTTTTCAAAACCTCCTCGACCGTGACATCGCCTTTCGATGGTATGTTGACAAAACCGTCCACCAATTGATCTTCATCTATATCTTCGTGTCTTACTTTTTCTTTTACAGGAGATTTCAGTCCGACCTCAGTTTCTTCTTCATCTTCTGCCTCTACGACAGCAAGCAGCTCCGATAGTTCGGTGTCCGTAATGTCAAGAATAGAATTTCTTTGAAGATGTTTTTTCACGATTATTGTTTCTATTATTTCTATTATTATTCGCCTTGAAGCTTTGTATCGTAAACAAATATCTTCAAATATGTAGGGTGTGATTCTTCGTTTCGTCGAAACGAATTCTTCAATGATGCTATTTTCAATTTCAGATTTGTTGCAACTTTCTGGTTGCAACATTTCCATATCACCTGCATCTTCTTTTACAATCGCTTCCTCCTCCACAGCCAATAGTTCCGTCAATTCGTTCTCGGAAATTTCAATTACTACTGCCCTGGGGAGTTTCTGTTTCTCAATCACGTTATCAATTAAATTCCAAAGCATCTGCACGGAAACATCATTTCGCGCGCAAATGTCTTTGAAAGACTGTACTGTTATTTTCTTCTTTTTCGCGATAAACTCGTCGGAAATGTACGAGGCAATCTCTTGGCCTCTATCCGGAGTTGATGACCCACTACGATCAGCATCTTCATCGTCCTCTTCTGGTTGAGAAACGGCATCGTCCTCTTTCTCCGATGCCAGTAATTCCGACATTTCTTTCTCAGAAATATCGACCATCGATGAACGGGGAATTTTACGTTCAATCAAGATTTTCTCGATGATCTCAATGAACACCCGCCTAGGAATGTGTTTTGCAACGCATACGTCATCGATAAGTTGTGGAGTTATTTTTTGTCCTTTCGAGACCAATTCATTTTCGATGAAATTCTTTACTTCGGCATATTTGTCTGCCGATGGAGATGTAATTCCGTGACGTTCACCATCTTCGAAGCCAGAGATTTCGCTCGTTTCAGACGCTCTATCCTGCTCTTCGGCAGCTGATTCATCCAAATCCAGCTGCGCATATTCTTTGTCGGATAGATCAAGTAAAGTTTCACGCGGTATTTTCCTTTTAATGACGATTAATATGATAATCGTGTTGAGGACACGCTTGGTAACGCCTTTCTGAATGCAAATATCTTCGATAATCTTCATTGAGATTTTCTTATTAGTCTTGATGTATTTTTCATTGATGTAATCCTCGATTTCTTCTCGCTTTTCACGGGAAATCAAGTCTTCCGTCAATAGGTTCATATCAGTGATGACGTTTTCCGGTAGACTGCCCCTCTTAATAATAAGTTGTTCAATAATACGAATAACGTCGTATCGTGAGATTTTTCGAATGATAATTATATGCTGTATAATTTCTCGAGTTATTTTAATCTTGTTCGTATAAACGAGTTCTTCAATGACTTTTTCGAGCGATCCTTCATTCTGTAAAGCACTCAATATATCGGCAGGAAGCAATTGGGATACATCGCTCACTTCCGGTTTTGCTTGAGCATCTTCCGTGTGAATTTTATCTGATGGAAGCATTGGTGATGTTGGCGATAAATCAGGCGTGACAATTACGACTTCCGCTGTCACAGGCGATACTTTTCGGTCGAAGGTGATGTTCTGCTCTTTCAACTCGTGATCCGACTCACCCTCGATACTCGTCGGTTTCTCTACTGTTTGTTTAACACAGATTGCTTCTATACCAGCTTCCACGACGTCTTTCTGCGCTGGATCTTCGATGACGCTCCTTTTCGGTCTCGATGAAACGGGCTCGTCCTCCAACAATTCGGCGCAAACTTTCATCGCTTCCATTTTTTCTTTCTCCGTATCCTTCGTGGGAGACGGTGTAGGAGTTCCAGTTTTCGAGGCCTTCGCTGCAGTGTCTTCGTGAAGTTCACCAACAGCATCGGATTTTTGCGCTGTCAATGAAACGGTGGACTCTCGTCGACTTTCACGCAATTCTTCAGTTTCTTCTTGAGACGGCAACTCTTCCGTCGCACCTGCTTTTTTCGGGATTATCATAGCCTCCGTGCTCGACATTTCAGATGCTTTTTCACCTCCGCTTATGGTGTCTTTTCCTTCGGTTGCATTTGAATCGAAAAGCACATCGGGCGAGAGGAAATCGTCTTTCTTCAATACCTCAGCGACCTTTTTCACTATTTCAATAACGTCCTTCGGCTTTTCAGCAATCAATATTCCGGCGGAGCCGGCGAGGAGTCCACCCACATCCCGTACAGCTCCTTTCAAATCTTTCGTCACTACGGCTTCATCTTTCTCATCATCCAAATCTTCATCTCCTTCAAGTTCGGCTTCTGCTTCCTCGAGTCCCTTCTTTTCGGATAACTCATCCAGATCTTTCGGCTTCATATCTTCCAATTTTTCAACCACTTCGGACAACGTATCTTTGACGAAATCTTGCGAAGCCACCGGCAATCCGGCGCGAACCATTTCTTCTTCAGCTATTTTCTCTTCTAATGATTCCAGCGAATCGTGAAGACTGTCCTTTACGTCTTGGAATTTTTTAGAGGCTTCTGCCAGCAGAGCTTCGACTTCTTCAACATCTTCGTCGCCTTCCAGGTCGGACGTTACTCTGTCTAATTTATCTTTCGCGTGGGTGAGTACACAAGTTTCGAATACAGGTTCTAGTGGCTGTTGAGCTTCGGATTCTAATTTTTTCGCTGGAACTTCATCTTTCATGTGAATCGGTTCTTTAGGAAGTGCGCCAGTTTTCTTCAAATCCTCAATTTCATCAGCGAGGAAGGTAGCGGTGTCCTTTATGGCTGCTACTTTAACTTGAGTGATGTCAGGTGTGCCTTTTTCGAAATTTTCCAGCAGCTCGGATGTTTCTACAACTTTTACGAGTCCGGCACTGACGTCCTCAGCAGCAACCTCGCTAGGGGAAACGATACTTTGAGCCTTGACTTCTTTCGGAGAGCCCGACTTGGAAGATGACTTCTCGTCGACATCTTTTTCTGAATCTCGGCGTGATTTTCCTGTCAACTTGTCCATACCTTTTTCGAACTTGTCGGCAACCTTGCCAAAGAAACTGAACACGCCTTTTTGTTCCTTGACCAATGGGACTTCGGGCTCTTTGACTTCTTTATGTGGAGGCGGTGCTTGGGTCGGTTTTTCTTCTTTGCCCTTGTCAAAGTGTTCCATGCGGTAAAGATTCGGATCGACTTCTTCGTGGACTGGTAAATCAGCTACCTCGTCCGGGGTTTTCACGATTTCTCGCTGGATCCCATGGAGCGCAGGACGAACGTCAAAAGCTTTGGGGTCTTGCTTCGTTTCAGGCGGGATCTGGGCTGCGAGCGGTTCTGGAACTTTTACACCACCGTCTGGTTTCGTTTCTTGATCGACCAGACATTTTTCATCTATGACTTCCTTTATTTCGTCCAGAGGAATCCTTTCGTCTTCGGGTAATGTTGGCGCTGTTGTTGTGGCACCGGATTCCAAGGTTGACATCCTTTCATGCGATTCTTCTAACTTTTCAGGTACCTGACGATCTTTTTGATCGGTTTCCGGTTTTACGTCAGTGTCGGTCGTTTTCTTTTCCGACGAATCGAATTTGTCGGGACTCAAACTCGAGGGTTCTTTCGTTATGTCTTCGCTATCTTTTTTGCCAGAATCGTCTTTGTCTTCAGTCTTTTGAACCATCTCAGCCGTGGAAGCGATTATGTTTTTCATTTGTTCATCCAACACTTCGTCGGAGCTAGCTAATTTCTCAGGTTCTTCCGTTTCCTGGAGCTTTTCTTCTACCAAGCCCAATTGCTTTTCCGGAATATCAGCTTTTTCTTTTTCTTCTGAAACTTCAGCCTCTTCCTGTTCTTCTTCCTCTTCCTCCGCCTCTTCCTCGTCCTCTTCTTTGGTGGGAACTTCATCTATTCTTGGCGTTGCTACTTGAGCGTCTACCGAACCAGCAACATGCTTCTCCTCGACGTCACCACTCTGCACCGAATCCTCGATATAGATTTCTTCTTTTTCAATTATTAGATACTCGTCTTCTTCCGTTAACTCGTGGCTCGTCTTTCGCGAGCTTTCCTTCTTCGGCATCTCTTCGATGTCAGCAGTCACGTCATCTTCGGTCATATCGTCCTCTTTTTTATCCGTTGCTTCTGCGGTTATTTCGTCATCTCCTTCCAGGTGATCGTCCCTCCTCGCCCCTTCGATCCTTTCGGCTTTTTGTAACACCGCTTCGATCTCCTCAACGACTTCACGCTCTTCTTTGAGATCAGCAAGAACTTTGCTTTCTATGGAATCGAGAGACATGTCTTCCGACTTTTCGGTCAAACACTTGTCAGCCAGCTTGGTCATCGAATCAATCTCTATTCCAGAAGGCGTCGAAACCGTCGAAGAGTCTGCTGTTCCACGATCACCTTTGATCTTTCTGATGATACCATCTTTATCCGATTTGACTGAAGTCGTCGGTGTACTTCTCGTTGATTTCGTCGGACTAATCGGTAAACGCGCTTTGATAGGACTAATTGGTTTGGGACGACGGCCTATCGGTTTGCGCTCAGCAACTTTTTGCTTGGATGGAGCTTTGGTGCTCGCCGGTGCAGCGGCATTTTCGGCGGATGCAATTTCTATATTTTTCTGTTCGACCACCTTTCTGTTGTTTGCATCTTTGGCGCTTTTAGCTGGCATCGTCGACGATAGTGTCTTCGAAGATGGCTTCGATATAGGCCGTGGTGTCGCCTTCGAAAGTTCGACCTTCGTTGCCGCACCGTTCATGCTTTTCTTGGGGGTTGTCGGCGAAGCCTTCATGGCCTCTTTTTTATCTACCGGAGGTTTCTGTTTTTTGTCTCCAAGTCTCACTGTTGATTTGCCCATCGGGTCGATCCTGCCAATCTTGACTGGTTTAGATTCCTTCGTTTCTTTCTTTTTTGGCTCGGGCTTGGGTCTCGACTCTTTCGCGAGGGCCGCCTTCTCGTTATCCATCTTTATTTTATAGCCTTCGACTTTTTTAGCGTCGGAATCTTTTTCTGCCTTCGTAGTGTCTTTTCTGATGGCGGGCTCTTTTTTGTGTTCCTTCAAGTCCTTCTCAATCTTCTTGCTCTCGGTTTCAATTTTTTTGTTCTCTATAACCTTCTTCGTCTTAACATCAATTTTTGGTGGTTGAACTTTCGGTGCCTGGTTAACCGGAGTCCCTTGAGGTGTTGGTTTGGTGACGACGTCTTCGCCGGTTTTCGACAATTTTCCATCAAGTAAATCTCTCTTTTCTTTTTTCGCGTCCGAAGTCTTTTTGGCCTCTTCTATGAGGCCTAATTTTTGCTTCGTTGCTGGTTTATCCTTGAGGGTCAAAAGCGATGTCGACGGGGAGATACTCTTGGCCGTGCAGACTGGATGTTTTAGGAACTCGAGGTGTTTAAGGCGATCGATACCTTCGAATATTTTGTGCTGCGGTGTACTGCCCGGGAAGAGGATTCTCGTTATCGTGTCTTCGGGATTCGCCGGTTGCCAGACTAGAAGGGCGCAAATTGAGGCTAGATTTTGGATGGGGAAGGTTAAGTTGTTCGAATCCTTTCGGTAGGATCCGCTGAACAGTTTTGCATCAGAAGCGTGCCATTTGCTAAGGAATTCTCTCACTTCGCGGCTGTCTTTGCTCGGACTGAGGACGTACATGTCCAAAGTGCCATGACCGACTTTATGATAAAGATTTATAGGGTTTGGATCCCTGTAACATGGATGAGCTCGGAGATTGATGTGCCTCAGGTCAACCATCATTTCGTGACCGATATCGGTCAGGTTCAAGATCAACGGGTCCAGATCTTTGTCACCGTCGGGCGAGTTCAAGCTCTTTCTTTCCTGTGTGCCGAAGAATTGGGTTTCGCGTCATTATCATTATTATTTATCATACGGCAATGCTTATATTCTGTACGGAAATGTGTGTGACTCAACCATGAATTAATTGGTACATCAATAAGAAAAAAAAACTCATAATTAAGTGCTTTGTACTCACAATCAAATTGCAAAAGAAATGTCCGATTTGTGGATACACGTGCATCTCCCTCTTTTTACGTAGAACACTCGACATACCGCCAACGTTGCTGTTATTAATCCTCGTCATTAAAACAGCGTCGAGGCGGTCAAGATGCCTCGCGAAATCCCAAAAACACGCTTTCCTCGCGAAACCTCCATCGACCAGCATGTTGAAGCCGTTTATACCAAAAAGAGCAGCATCACCCTGTCCACCGGGGAAGACGTATAGTGTCGGATGACTGAACCTAATATTGCCAACTACGTCCGATGGCTCCATCAGTTGATCCAATGTTTGGGACACGAGATATTGACCCACGTAGCTTGTGAAACTTGTTATCGCCGGAACTCCAGCGGTGAGCACATCGTCCGGATTTAATCTTACGCGACAAGAGCTGTGATACATACAATTGTTGAATGCAAAGCGATAAGGAGGAGCAATTCGCTTATTTTTGCGTAGAAACTCACGCGAAGAACTTATAATTCATTGCTTTAAATCCCAAATCGTACTCACCGAGTGCAAGCCTCTTTTGAAAGTCGCGAAGTTGACCACTCCCCGACACCCGCACAATTAATATCTACTGTAACACTGTTTTCGTAAGCTCGAAGAACCCTTTGTACTTCATGTTCGCTGAAAGCATCCAGAAAGTCTGCTAGACTGAAGGTTCCATCCTAAAAAATAATCGTTCATATCCAATGATTTATCCATCAAAAGAAAAAATCCTGTTACAGCAACACAGTAAAAAGGATCGTCCAACGATTCGATGGCTAATACTACGAAGCACGGAAGTTGCGATTCATCCAAAGTGAGCATTTTTATTCTTCACGTAGCTTCAATATTACGATCGATTTTTTTACTTTTTCTCGAAAACACAACCGTATAGGAGGAAAATGTGCAGCAGATTTTCTAGTAATTACAAGCCTAAAAGTTCGCAATTTTGGAAACTGTTTTGTGCTCAAAAATTGATAGAATCAATTATCGATAAGGAATGTCAAGAAGCACGCGAAACTTTTGAATATTCAACAAAATAAACGATAAAAAAAAAAAAACAACCAGAACTTTGCAAATCAATTCCACGCACCTGCAGTATCCAGGAACCATTTCCACTGAATGTATATCCAGCGTGAATGATGTGCCGATGCTTCGTAAAACTTGCGAGAAGATTTCGCATACATTGCAACAAGGTATTTGTTTGGGGGTGTATCAGAACTTCCGTAACAAGATTTTCGGTTGCGTACTGAATAAGACGTTCACCTAAAATTAACGTATTGTTAAGTTTTTAACGCGATTTGCTATTTTTTCAACATTTGTTGAATCATTTGGTAGATTGATCACAAATACAAATGATTTTTATAATAGCGACGACTAGCAACGAAGTGCTAATGAATTTCGATCAATTAGAAATTCAGTCGAGGATTCTAGTGACGAGTACTCACCGTTTCTGGCCTCTTCGCCTTCGGGTGCTTGTGCTACGAGAGCCTGCAATTCCTTTTCTAAATCAACGTGACAACTATCCTTGTCCCATGAGAGAAATCCTGTGAAATAAAAATAATTTCACACCATGAAAACTTTACCGACTAAATTCGCATCGGCTGATTGAATGAAGAAAATTAAATAGGAAACTGAATAGCAAGACCAAGTCGCTGGAAAGCATCGTGATTCCGGCGAGAGTCATTAATATAAATGAATGTGTTGATTGCTGCAATAAATTATGCACGATTATGGGTAAAAGGCAATAAAACAATAACTTTGTCATTGACGTAGACAGTACAGTGGGTCATAACGCTCCACGTTCCCTTTTCTAAGATGCATTCATCGGGCTTCATAAAATGAGAGTGGCTCAGGGTTGAATGATGTAAGGTTAAGGTTAAGAAGGTGAACTGTCTTGACACCCTATTCCGTGGTATCAAGTGCTGGTGGTGAGTTTAACTGTAAGTCACAATAGATTTGTACCGCAAATGCTGTATAAGTCTAAAGCCTGAGTAAATGATAAAGCCTGAGTAATTTCGTTTGCAAAAAGTTGTTTTTATTTGGGATAAATATTTACTCGTTCACGACGAGCTCCCTTTAGGTGTATCGATCTTGCCAACCTGTAACTATATCGAAAGGGTGTCTAATTTCTGTATTGGTCCGATTTCCTTCGCGTAATATTAACCGAAGGTATCGAATTACGGATATCGTACTATATTTACGTTACGACTTAGATCGAGTTTTTTTTTTCCAAACCAGCAGGAAAGACACGTATCTTCGTGTAATATTTCTATTATTTTTGCAAATCATCCCCGATTGGCCAGGGAAATACGAAGATTTCACGAAAGTATTCTCAAGCAAGTCTCGTCATTTTTCTGACCCATTTATCATCCATCAATCCACAGCATATCGAAGTTTGAAAACATACGTCAATGGACAATTATTCTTTAAGCAATAAGCAGAAAAAAAAATGGATATCCCGAAGCATTTAAACTGGTGCCCCAGGGTGCACGATGCCGCTGCTCCCTGCTACATTGAATTGATCGGAAGCCCTGGAGGTGATACAAGAGAAGCCGTGCTGCGAGTGACGCTTCTTAATGCTCATCGAACCCCTCACTTTCAGTTTCTGATATCCGAAACATCGCAATGACCATATCCGTTTCGATACGTCGTACTTAACAATCATCTACCCTTAAAATTTTCAAGGACTCTGATTTATTCTGGGGAAATGAAAATAAACGATACCGTAGGATTTACTGATTCTTCGGGAAGTTAATTCCGACATTTTCAGTTTTATTTACGTTATTTAAATCCGTTTATCTATTGCAAAACGACTAGTGCACCTGACTTCGAAATCAATATTTTGCACCTGCATTCGAAATTAATAGAAAATGTTGCGGGCTCCAAATGTCAAATGGATTGCAATCAAGGACAAATTCATGTGGCTGGACCGGTTAAAGAAAAAATTGAAAAATCCTTCATATTAATAAGAATCCATAGCTGCAATACTCTTTTAAATAAACTCTGTCTCGCCTCAGCTCGGTCTTTGTAGTTCTCTCTCACTTTTGCTGTAAATTTGCCAAGGAAGAAAATATTCTTCGGAGTTGCTTTGTCTCTGTTGAAGGATCTTGCTGATGACGAGTTATCAGAGGCTTTTGTTTTGTAATAAGGTCAAAATGTTCAGGACGGAAATGCTGATGCAGCGCCTCCAACTTCTCTACGTAACCATTTTGCAGGGAATCGATAGAAGCGACCTATCCTAGTTTTTTTTTCAAATATATGTCGATCACGAGAATATATACGTAACAAAAAAATTCGATTGTAATCGAAAACCGTGTGCAGATTGTTTAAACATTGATGCGACAATTTTGTCGTTGATTTTCTTCTTTTTAATGATTTCGGGACTGATAACACTTGGCATTTCCGTGCAATGCACATTTAAGATGCAAGTGTGGTCAATAAATACACAGGCAGACGGGGGAGGGTTAGATTAGCATCTTAGTTTACTGCATGCGATGGACATGAACTTCAAAAAGACCAAGTTGAGGTCAGGTTCACAAATGTAATAGTGAACGCGGTTGAAATAGTCGAGGGGGGATGGCAAAAGTCAGAAGTGAAGCGAGAACAGTTCGTACAGTGAAAGGAACGCCCGAATAACATGATAAAATTAGCTTTGCTATGTTTGGAATACAGCATCACGTGATCACTCGCAGATTCTTCTTTCAAGTAAAACTCGGCGGGCTCCCGATTTTGGTAAGTATGAGCGACAATCACCGCGAGATGACACGCTATAATGCAAGCGCATCTTCGACAAGGTTCTTTGGTATGCCTGAGTCAATTTCAAGCAGAAAAGATTTATTTCGAAAGATTCGTCACACGAGGCATAATATTTTTTCCCAACAATCAATTTGCAGCCTCGAAAAGTTGGAAAGAGGTTTTCATTTATGGAATTTTTGCCAGTTTTCGTAATCATGTGAGAAAATTTGAAGAATTTTGATTGAACCACTTTCAACAGGTAAAATGTTTATCGACGCCAGATGCATGACAATTTCCAAACGTCAAACCATGGAAAAGTTTGACGCTCATGGATCTCAATGAGAAATTAAATATTAATCGTCGTTAGAGTCTGAAGATGTTATTCTTCTTCTTCATTTGCTCTTATCGTTATCGCTCTCTGGGAAAAGTACTCTAGCAACGGTTTTCTCCGGGTGAGTGGATGGGTTATTGATCGAACTTCTGAGACTGCAGGGATGTAGCTTCGAGCAGGTACCGATGTGCGCATGCCGAATTTAGGTACAGAACTACACGTCACTCCCACTCTCCAATTCTCGTCATGCCAAATTTCTCGTCACTCTCTTCCATTTTTGACATTTATTACCATTTTCCAATTCTCCCATTCACTAGACTTCAACTCAATTCCCAACTTTATATCCACCTTTTCATCGAAGAGGAAAATCATATGCAGAGCCATTTTCACTCAAAGAAGCAAAATCCGTTGGGGTGTGAAAAATGCCGATGATAGAAAACCGTTTTGGAAGAAAAATTCACAGCACCGAGTACGTGAAAAAGGGCGGAATGTAATTTCTCAAAGAAAGTGACCTATTTGAGTTTTTTTTATCAAAGTTTTTATCGATAAAAATTTTTGAACATTCTTCGACGTAAAAAGTGACTAGAAAAACGATTCACATTCAGTTCGTAGCAGTAAAATTGACTTTTACTCCATAGAGCGTGAAAAACAGTAATAACAATTGAACTGAACGCAACCGTGTGAAAAAGCGAATAAAAGAAAAACCGACAGCAATCGGTTTGTGACCGATGTGTGGTCGCACTGTTTGCTTGAGTTAAGCAGCTCTAGCCAAGGCTAATACTTGCGGATGGATTAGCTCTAGCCACGCGTCAATTCTTCCATTGATCGCTATAGGAATGAGAACCAGTTCCTCCGAGTTCCTGATGAAATATAAATCAACTGGAACTCCGTAGAAAAAAAAAAACACCAACAAGAATTGTCCACACTCCGTCTAGGGACTCGTGCAAAAACTATGAAGAAATAGTTTCTTCAGGGAAACTTCCTCCTGTGTTCAGGAACGGCACGACATCGTCAAGTGGACGAAAAGAATTAAAAGACGAAATCGAAAAAACGCGGAAACATATATACACAGAAAAATAGAAAAAAAAACTGCAGCAGAATGGAGACGATAAAAATATGACTTCATGGAATTTCACCATATATTGATCATCCCGGAAATCTCTGCCATTGACATTTCCCCAAGTTCAAAAGATATATTCTGCAACCTGAACCCACATTTAAATTTATTCAATTATTGCATCAAGGTTTGCTTCAGATAATTGTGAAAATTCAACTAATTCTACCGCAGTATGACGCAATTTTAATTTTAAATACACATATAAGCGTTGACTGCGTTATCAAAATCGCAACGACGGAATAACGGTTCTCGAATTGAAATTCACGTCATATTTATAAACTATGATCGTCAAAGCATCACGAATCCGACATATACGTACTGTGTATCCGGAATGATGGTATATTAAGTAGGAGTCGTTACGTTTAAGGAATATTAATTGCCAGCACACGATGTTTTTTGATGAGTGTGTTCTCGATCAGTAAATATTTTTCGTCACTTATAATGTCCGTATTGTTCAATGACAATGAACTTGAATGAGTTTAAGCGAATATCCAGCACGGCCATAAAAGAAATTCGTCTCGAAAGGTCAACCGATGTTTTTTCGCAATTTTTAATTTTGCTAGTTTGACAAGTTCTTCGAAATTTCAGTCTTGTTAAAAAAAACTGCGGCGTGTGAGCGTATCGCGTAGGCATTCCGTGTGGGTCTTTAAATTCGATATCTATATGACACACATCCAGCCGGGCTGAACTCTGGCTCATTGGGACTTTAGGTGCACCGTGCCAAGCGCATGTGCGCTCTCGCTGTCTTTCTCGCACAGCTCTCCCACAGTAACGCGCCGGCAGTCGACGCGGTAACGTATATCACGGTTTTCTGCACTATAGATACAGAGAGAACATGTGAAGCTGACAGCTGTCAATTTGAATAATTGAATTTGAAAAATGTCATTGGGCCATCGTCAGTTTTACTAATTGATAACTTTTGGGTTGATTATTCATTCGTTAACAATATAATTGTTTTTAAAAAAGCAGAAAAATAATATCGCACCGAGAAAAAATCGATTGACAAGGCCCAAACGAATTTGGAGCTCGCAATTTCTCTTTTGAGAATATTTAACTTGAAAATTCGATTAATTTCTTCTCAACTTTTCATCTAATCCAACAATGCACAGGTTTCGCTCGCAATGCAGTTGAAAATCCTCTTTGTTGGATCCTCCAGATTCCCTTGCCGCTTGTCCAATAGTCTATAAATACGAAACGACTCACACTCGTTGCAACCCCCTTGTAACGTCTTCTTCGTCTCGCTTTCGCGACGCCATGACATTTATGTGTCTACGTACGAATCGTCTTAAAATGTAGGGACTCCGCAAGGAGGAAGCGGGGGTTGAGGGGTCGCCGTGTCTTTTTATGAGTCTTTAAAGAATGCACCAAGTAGAGTAGCAAACTTTCCTTTTCCTGCAGTCCCTTCAGCGATTTTCAAACGACGCTAAATTTACGCGAGACCAACGACCACACAAACCGAGTAGAAGTAGAAAATTCACCGACAGCGTTGCAGCGATCTCTCGGCACATAGCGCATGGTGCAAATATTTTTTAAACTTCACGGTATAATGGGAACTGTAAATATTGGATGGTCATCATCAAAAAACATCTATTCTGTTTTTTTCATTAAACGAAGCCGATGGACATACAGAAAATGTTTCATGCGGACCTCGAATTGCTTTTCTATTTGTTGAACTTTAACCTCTGATTGAAAGACTGGGTCATTTTGACCCAGAGTAATTTTTCAGCGGGAATCATTTGCAAAAATATTTTTAATAGCGTCCAGCTTTTTTTACAATAATGAAGATTCTTAATATAATTTTTAAAAAAGTGAGTTTACGTTTTCAAGCAAATACTTTATTTTAGAAATCTCGTCATTGTACTATTTTTTTTTTTTTTTTTTTTTTTTTTCAAAAAATAGAATTTTTTATGAGTGCATTCCTGTTTATCCATCACAAAAGTATCGAAAGTTAAAAAATTTATGATTGTCAAAAAAAAATGCTCGCTTCTGCGATATGCGAAATTTTCAATCTTTTTTTTGCGACAATCAAATGCGATCATTCTGAATTTTTATCATACACGCGAAAAACGGTCGAAGTGAAGTCTAAATTTTTTGCAAAAAGAAACGCCCGAAAGCTGATGCGGAGCGGTGTGGCAATGAAATGTTCAAATTTCTGCCAACAGAGACCAAACTGTCAACAGAATTTATCCTTGATTTTCGAAAATGGCGTTGTTGATCAAATTCAATAATTTTTGTGGATAATGGTTTGAGCATCGATGTAGAATAAATAAAATAATTGGATTTGCATCAAGCTGATTAATTTTGACGTGAAGAACACACGAAATTCTGAGCAACTGTCAAACTCACCTTTGGCAAGACGATTAAGAATAAGATCTTTGTGTTGTGCGGTATGAGGTTCAGGAAGCACGACGAGAAGGTAACATCCGCTAAGGGGCGAAGGTGGTGGATGCTGTTGATGATGAGATGCCGGTGAAACTGCGACGCCTGTTGATGATGTAACTGGAGTTACGTTATCATCAGTTGGTGTTATTGATGCTAAACCCCCTCCTCCTCCTCCTCCTCCTCCTCCTCCTCGATCGCCGGTCGGATCCGTAGTACTCATATCTACAAGCAGAGTGACACTATTGGGACAAGTGCACCGGAAGGTAATCGCTGAAATTGTCGGAACGTTCTCCATGATCCATGGGAGCTTGAGAGAATGAGTTAAATCTCGATGAACATGCATGTTTTTCTAAAAAAAAAATGCAGCCACTCGAATCGTCTCACGTAAATTTTTTAACAATCCCTGCGACGAATTTATTTCCATTATTCTACACGCAGAAAATTCTCTATTCGATATGAAGAACTCACGAATGGCGATGCACCGAAAAACGAAAAAACTCCATGAAAATTGCTTTCCATTTTCTCGTCAAGTTAATTCCCTAAATTTCCAATATGACAAAATAATTTTTAGTTCCAATTACCAAGTGGATTGTAACGCGAAATAAAAAATTATAGCCGAAAATTTCTTTTGATGGCACAGTCTCGACGATAATTCGAAAATTTCACTTGATCAGAAGTTACGTGATTGTCTAGGGGGTCCAGTCGTTAATTACATTGATGCTCATTACTGTGTCCTGCAGCAAAATCCGAAAAATGAGCTAAATTGCCTAATCGTTAATAAAATCGAAAAAAAAGTCTAAACTGTCTTAAAAAAATGGAACCACAAAAACGAGTTTTAAATGAATTGGAACCGGTTAATTTTTGCACGAAATCGTCAAGGCGGATGCTGTTCTATTTAATTGTCTATTCTGACAGTGTAATCAATATTTTATTGTTGTCAGTTGACGCAGAGTTGCTCGGAAGAAATAATGCGAAAAATGTAACACTGATTTGGATGATATATCTGGTGATCACGCCCTGTTATCCTTTCAATGTTGGCCAATGTTCATTCTATTTCGAGGAGGACTGCACAGTACACTTCGTTCCCTCGAGAAATAATTAATTTATGGCTGAAAGTTGGGCTCGTTGAATTAGAAATTTGTTCGTTGACGTGATAATTGCGTACCGTAATTAATGAGGTTCAAGCCCTTTGGCGTTTGTGGCGGCAGTAGCTAATTTACGAAAATCACTTTGGAACAAGAATGAAAAAAACAAAATCGAACACGCACTACGAATTCGAATTGTTTTCCGATAATAAGTTTTTGGTGGGATTAGGAAAAAATTGGGATCTTGCGGCACAATATTGCACCAGATTTCCGTCCACTTGCTCAGAGAGCCGGTTGCGCGGAGAATAAATTTGAGCGACCGGCTGACCAACACCTTGAAGACACAGACCCGGAAACCATCCACTCGTTAGCGTTTGTTGGTTCAACTCGAAAATAGTTCTAACAACAATTATACAGGAAAACAAGCTCGACAATAATTTGAAGTATCCTCTGCGGTCAATGAGTAATGCAACCTGGCGAAGGCTATTGCGCAGAATCTAATGGGCAACTATCCTGCCATGTCTGCAGCACCACCATCCGCAGAAGGAGCTATGGGTATTGGAAGCGGGTTTGCGCAGGATTGAACCACCACCGACACAAGTATACCAGTAGGTAAGTATAGATCATTGATCTAAATTTACTTCAGCGCGCACGGTCTCGATTTCCGTTGGTGAAATTATGGTTCCCTTTTTCCCGTATACTTATTGATTTTTCTTTCGGTCATCTGCGGATTAATTATTCATTAGAATGACCAAAAAAAAATGTTGAATCATTTGTCCGGTGTGCTCGGCCTTGCCGGAGGGCATGAAGATGCAGAGAGTCCGAGAAGCCGGCTCTGGCAGATTCGGACAATAGGGGACTCTGTCGGAAGCTGAAAGCTTGTCGTTACCACAAAGATCTACGTTCTCCGCAGCCCTATCGACACGAAGCTCAGTGAATGTACGATTTTCGAACATACAAAAAGTAGGAACACCTGAAAAATCACCAGCTTTCAAGCCTTAACTACTACGAGCCTCATTTTGACAGTTGAACTGTGGATTAGTCAGTGAATCCTTAAGCTCGCCGGTAGCAACGGAAATTCGAATGAAATCATCACTACTCACCCCTCTGGCGACCTCCCGTCGCCACTGCAAACCGACCACCTAGTAACAACCCCTCCCTTACCTAACCTCCCGTACGACCAATAAAAATCACACGCAACCTCGCGACCCTCCCGGTTCACGTTCAACAATATATCTATTCTTTTGCAGCCCTGTTCCTCTACGAGGAATTCCTTTCGTGTGGATTTTGAAAAAGAGGGTGCGTCGCCGGAATTAATTGACCCGAGAACCCGCAGCGGTTTTTGGTGTAGTTTAAAGAATCTTTTGGCTTTTTTGCTGGTAGATTGACAGCGGGATTTGATTAATTAAATAAATGGCTCAACCGGTATAAGTGTCAAGTTTATCTGAAGAAGAATCTAATAAGTTAGTTGAATGAAAAATGAGTGTGTATAGTCGGAAAGCACTAAGAAAAAGGAGAATTAATGAAACTTACCGATTTTTTCTTATCCCAGGGTATCCAGAGTTGGCCGATAGGCTTTGGTTTCGTTCAGTCGTTGAGTGGGCGATATACTTATCAATTATCAATCTTACGTACTTGGATAAATACGAGAAAAAAAAACGAAGCAGTGAGGCTAAGTTTGCCCGCCCACTCAGCCGATTCTACGTCCGACCACCAGTTCTACTTAATTTCTTCCTTTTTTACTCCCTCAGGAAAACCTTGATCTCGATAATGAAATATTGAGGAACAGTAACGAAACGACAAACAAGCCAGATAAACTTTATGACCGTGAGACAATGATTTACTTCGCGTATGTTCGAATACAGTGTGAGACAGCTTTCGAAGCTGCAGAAACCTCGGCAGCAGTTCACGTTGCGAGCTGCCGGCTCTCTGACAGACTCGACGACTGGGGCTATGCGGACCCCCTTGCGCTATATTCACGTATACATGGAAAATCTCCCCTCTCCTTGCATCCAGCCGTAGCGGTACCTTTGCTACTATCCATGGCGCAATGTCACCCCAAACTCCCACTCTCGCCGACCTAAAACTCGTGCTCTTATTGGGCGAGGAGCGACAAGTCCGATCCCTTCCCCTTAACAACACTATTCACCCTGCTGTCTGGAAACCACGAATGTTACATATCCGCGATATAATGTAGCGACGACTCGAACCAGCATAGCCGCATCACCAGAAATCCGAATTACCGGCAATGAATAGTCGCTTGTCTGATTCGTCCCTGTCTTATTCTACTGCCAACCTTATTTTCTACTTCTACTGTCTACCCCTTGCCCATCGACAGCTTCCGGGGAGTCGAGAGGCCTAATCTACTGCCATCTAATCACGAACTCGTCTTTTTCTCCGAAAACACGTGGCTCAGCTAATCAATCTACGCTACCAAACTTTTCGCACGTTTACCTACTAAGCATTCAATACCCGAGTTCCCACTTCAGGACATTGTGGCGCTGGAGCGCTTCCCTTACTACTATTTCTCCTACTTCCACTTACCTCCTCATTTTTTTTAAGCTTTACGCACTATTAGGAGCCTTTGTCAGGCTCAACTGTCATATTTTGATGTAAAGTTGAAGGAAATGACGATCAAGTATCTTACCGAGCCCGGATCAATGGCGAAAGAAATAAAAGTATTTTTCAGTTCCGTTTGCTGTAGTAATTACGCGGAATATTGCGGCAAAGAAATGACTTTTTTTTTACGGAGCCTCGCGAATAAAATGAATACGGGGAGGTTCAGAAATACGAGGAATCTAGAAGCTGGTATGCAGAGCCCGCAGTAACCGAGTAAATCACCATCAATCAACATAAATCAATTTTCTTCTATTTTGCCTTCATAATTATTATTTTATCTGTACCAAAGTGACACGAATGGCAAAGCCAAAGGGAGGGAATTCTATTGCGAGAGCCAATCACGTCGCAATTTTGACGCGAACGAGAATTTCGCAATTTATTTATTAACTTTGCTATCCGATTAATTAACGCGATTAAGGAGGGCTTGCAGGCCAAGGCCATCACACGTGCCATCATTAAGCAGTGCTTTTCATGAAGTGAAAAAAACGCTTGATTATAAAATCTCATCAAAAGTCTTTTTTATTTACATTAAAACTTTCGTTATCTCAAGTTTCGCTGTGTAAAGAGGGAGAAAAAAATTCAAAGAACATTTCGTTCGAACTCGCTGTCCTAATTTTTTAATGATTCTCCGGAGACAGTTTTGCACTTACAGGGTGTCCTGTACGTGCGAAACAATTCGTCCAATTTTTTCTCTAATGCTCCGTTTACGAGATTTTCCATCAATTGGAAATTATCAATGGCCAACGAATTACGAATCTCGGAGTGGGAGAAACCTCCACCTGCTTCAGTCTAGGCCAGCCACTGCCCCGACTTATGGCAATCTGAGCATCTGATTCGTTACGACTAACTGATTAATATTTATTAAGCAAACGATCGAAACTACAAGTGGCTAAGAGCTTTTTACTTCAGAATTGAGCAACCCAACGATTTGCATGATTCAAGGAACACTTGAGTCCTTAAGGCGACATTTTCATTGGCTGTAAAAGTTTGATCCTTTTGTGCCGCAAGGACTCACTCGCATTTTAAAGTGACCTGCTACCTGGAACTGTTCCGGAATACAATGGCTAAATCGATTTCCTCACGATGAAGTGTACATACAAATATAATTATAAAAGAAGTGATTTAAATTAATGAAAACTACCGAGGCTCCTGCGGTCTCGAAATGTTCATTCATTCGGTCGTAGCTTTCGCAGACTCGTTTGACAATACATGCTAAAAAATAATTAATATTACGTAAACGAGGGAGAAAAGTTTGTGATTCGGAGGAAAAAAAAGTTTCTCCAATCGTCAGACAAGGAGAATCGGAGAATGGGGTTTGTATCGATGTTTATAATGTGCATGCAGATGCAGCAGTGCCGGTAAAGCAATATGCCGATGCATCGGGCCTATACGTATGGGAAAAAGTGTGAATTGCGTCAGACGGTGACTTGTTAGCCGGATAGACGTCTTGATCAGCATGGTACTTCCGTTAGCCCCCACTGCCGCAGTGTGCGGCGCTAGTATTGACCGGCATTTACTAACGGGAGCAAAAACATCAACGTGTTTTCTGTCTAGGGTATACCGAACACCCTATATAGCTCGAAGCTTTCCAACGACTCATACTCCCGCCTACCGAATCCTCCACGCTCAATTCACGCACCAAACATCCATACCATCCACACGCACACGCTCACTCATGCGTACAGTCACGCGTACTCTTTAAACACGTCTACGCAGTCCTTTTAGCGCGCTCTTCGACTCCTCCTGGCGACGCCGAGTCTGAAGCTTTGTCATAGTGTCGTAAAGTCTACAGAGCTCGTTCGGAAAGCTCCTTCCTTTGGATATGCCACCAACCACTCTTCCGCCGCAGCCGCTATGGCCACAGTGTACGAAAAATTTATTGATGTGGACCCAAGAAATCCCGTCTCCGGTACCAATGAAAATTTCTCATTAAATATCACAAAACGACTTTATTTATATAGGGATCTTTCAAAAGTTTGTATAAACGTTCTTGGCACCAAAACTAATAGTTTTCTCCCATAAAGAAAAATTTTCTCACGTTTAGAATTTGAAATATTTAATTTCCCATTTTTTATTTTTCCCATCTAAACACGTGTAAATTAAAGTCGAGTTTCTTTTGTAGTTTTTCTTGCAATTTTTCAACGAAACGTGACTTCAATTTACATGCGTTTAGATGAGAAAAATAAAAAAATTGGAAATTAAATAATTCAAATTCTAAACGTCAGAAAATTTTTCTTCATAGGAGAAAACTATTAGCTTTGGTGCCAAGAACGTTTATACAAAATTTTGAAAGAACCCTAAATATAAAGTCGTTTCGTGATAGTAATTAATTAACGTTTTTATTCACTTGTCTACGTCGAACTTGTCTCTCGGTTCACGTCGGATTGGTTTTCGCAGATATGACGAATTTTTTTTTTTTTAGTAATTTATTGAGAATCTTTCCGATGCCCAAAAACCTAAATCCATCATTAAAAATTTGAATATTCTTGGTTGTAAGAAAATAGTCTCAAGTCCAAAGAAAATTATATTGAGAAAATTTGTAGGGTACCATCGTGACTGGTGCCATAAACTCATACCACGATGGGTACCATGACAACGTGGTACCACACCATGCTATACCACGAGTCGTCGAGCTAAGAATTTCCAACAAAAACGCAGTCATTTTTTATTTGGAATTATGTAAAAATTTATTACGATTCCATCATTTCTTCGATAACATTCCAGTGGAAATTTTTGTCTTTTTGTTACAAAGCGACATTAGTAGCCTTCCAGAATTTCGTTGGATTCGTTCCAACATCTAAATTAGTCCGATGCAAAAAATGACGGAAAGTCAATAAGAAAAATCCACGAAAATGCATCAATAATGAGAATTGGTTTCCACGATTTGCGACAGTTTTCCCCCATCGAATTCAACTAGATTCTAATAAAAATTAGAACTAAAAAAAAAAACACTACTTTGTGATTATTTTGAAAAAATTCACCATGTACTAAGAAATATTGAATTTTGGGTTCGTCTATTTTTTCTTCGCAGTTTCTCGATCATTGAACGACCTTAATGTTCGTTAACGAACATTGTCGGCTCGCATTGAATTAAAAAACTTTTATTTCGTTTGAAATCTTCGTTAAAATCTTATTATTCTTAGAGAAAAAAAAATATAATCAACATAATCAATAAAACTTAGAAGGCCAGAGTGCAAAATGTCAGTTCTATGAATATTAAAATGTTGGTGTAAAATTAAATATAAAAATAAAAGAATGCAGGACGACGGCGATTGAAAAAGTAACTCCGAATGCTCGGTAAACTTGAAATTTGAATAAAGTTGAAATCTATTGAAAAATCATTTTTATACGATCGTATTTTTTCGAAAATTTGGAGAAACCGTGAGAGCGCTTGAAATTCATTATTTCTGGCAAATTACTAATGCATGTAGTTTTTCCCCTATGAGGATGACGTAGCTGTGGAGTATATCATAAGTGACTGCGGTATTCGGCCAGTCAGATCGATGAGATTCGCCGTCGTCTCGGCGCCTTGTGAACGCCCAACCACGATCCTGCGCTGCGCTACCCTTTTACTTTTTTGTCCCAAGAATCCATCGCGTCTGTTAAAACGTTTGCACGAGTACAATCGCGACCTCTACATTATTTCAGAACTAAGATTTTTTATATTGTCTGCGACGTGGGTTAAAAAGTAAGAAAAAGGATCACTCGCCAAAGTCATTGCCGGACTGCGAAAAATCTTGGATTTCGCTTCCCAAAAAACATGAAAAATCGAATAAACTTTTAAATTCAAAGAAATTTTCCATTGGGAAATATAATTTCTAGCCAATTTGTTAACGCATCGAAAAACATTTATTTATGGAGCAAAAATCACGTCAGCAAAAAAATAAAATTAATAATAAAAAGAAAAGAAAGAAAAATATTGGCTTTCCGAGGCTCGTCACTGTTCCGTGAGGTTGACGACCCTCCTGTCGATGCTTTCTAGGTCTTTTTCGGGAGTCCATATACGAATCCTCATTTTCAAGGAGAACTCGATCGATTTGGCGAAACGCCGAATGTTGAGTGACGGCGAGACAAATTGTGAATCCGAGTGGGATTGAAACGTTGGGGGAAAAACGTGGTGTCATCGTCTCGAGCGAACTACGACGAAAAGATAAAAAAAAAGTCTTGACCCTAAGTACGCACTGCAGGTTCCGAAGTCCTGGGGGCAACACTTCACAATTTCTCATGCTCTCTCATAATTGTTCGAACCATTTATCGAATTAGTTTCTCAAGCTTCATTAATCACTCGCCCGGATCAGTGAAAATCCGACGTTTCCAGATGAAAATTGCAAAATCCAGTAGAAGCATTTGTTACAATGTTATGTAGCGATAAAAAAATTGTTGGTCCAGCAGACCGTAAGCAAGGAAGCAAAAGTTGAAACGTGTAGTTTGAGGATAAAATGAAAGGAACGAGAGGGTCGATTTATCAAATGCTCCTTTTAACAGGTAAGATAACTTTGTATTTCTCTGTGCATCGTTTCGTCAATTGTTCGATGATTCGGCGTATTTCCAATGCATCTGTTTGTAAACGTACAGAATATATTTTGTTTGACGTCGAATTCAGTTTCGTGTTATATATTTTTATATATTTATATCTTTTCTCTTCTTTTCGTCCTCTTTCTCTTCTCCCCTCTGCTCGTTAATCGTTTCCTCTTGTTTGCTCAAAATTCTTAACGGTATACATATTTGTTTAGTTCATTAATATGCTACGTAATTCGAGCAACGTTGTCAAGTGAATTTTCACGAAAATCAAAGAATTCTTATTCTCAGTAGCACCAATCGGGGTTTTTTATCAACGCCGGCCAGTGTATCATTTCTTAATAATAATAAAGCGTGTGGACGCAAATAATTGCAGCGCTGGCAAAAAAAAAAAAAATAAATGAGTTTCAAATCTTGTTTGTTCAAGCCAAAAGCAGCGATTCGCCAAAGTTTAACATCATTTTTTTCCTTTCGACATTTCAACGGGCATTGTAAACGATAAGTTTGCAAATTTATAGCGCTCTGAATATCTCACCTTTCGAGAATTCGCCACAAGTAACACCCACGGATACTTCGTTTTTCGGAGCACAATTCTCCTCCGAACGTTCAGTTGATTACAATGGTTCGTAATGACAAGAATCGTACAATTCATCTGTTTGTAAAACATTCTACTTGCGTACACGACCATACATGAAAATGTTGCAATTTCGAATCTTCGAATTTCCATTCCCACATCGTTACACGTGCTCGTCGATCAATCTTCCTCTTATTTATTTTTATAGTGATACTATGAATACAATTTTTATTGAGTTTTATGTTATGCTCCTTCGGTTCCAAAGGTTGTGCAACTCGTGAGTATCAGAGAAACAGTTTAGCGGCGTACGCGGCGATTCGCTCAGACGACAGAACAGAATGGCTAGTCAAAAATCCACATTCAAAGTGTCTCAACCCTGAGCAGAGGTAGTTTTTTTTTCCCAGAATAAAAAACAAAATGTTCGAAATCGAATTGTCAACTTGACTAAGAGAAAATCATTAGCAACCGGCCACTTGCCTTTACAGCATGCAAAAACAAATAAAAAATGTTTTTTTCTCACATCAGCAAAAAAAATTCGTGGCTCGTATTTATGAACCGAATGGGTTAATGGGTTAAAGGCAAACTGCAACAAAATACTTATCAAACTGAGTTGAGAGTTCAATATTGAAGAGATTTGATCGTCTGGAGGAATTCTCGTCGTAGCTGCGTGCTACAAAGTTTTCAAGCATCGATCATCAGTTGTCAATTGCGAGTCCTCGAGTAGCCATAATGTTTTGTAAGATATTTAAAGTCGCATGGTTGGAAAAAAACGAGAATTTTTTATTTTTCTTTGAAAAATGATTGAAATCTATCAATTTTTTTTTAGCGGATTCAGTTTCCGAGGCGCAAATAAAACGATCCAATCTTTGCAGACAAATTGGAAGATTTGCTAAAAAAAAAAACAGGACTTCGTTGCGTTCCAACAATGCAAACTGGAGCGACGACGTGTTTCCCTACAAAAACACAATTTTTTTATAACCTGTTTTTCCAATACAACCTCGCGTTGTTTATTTTCTATCAACCATTCCACTATTTACAGCATTCACCGGATAAAGGACTTCAGTCTATGACAGGGCGCAGCTTATCGTGAATATCTGCGCGTAAATAGATTAACTGTTTTACATTTATCTAGCCTAGGCGCTCTATCGTCTTCAATAAAGTTTTGAAACATTAACGATCATTCTTTACACGTAGTATACATATTCCATACATAAGTGTGTCTTGCGAGCGTGCACACGTGTTCACACATCCCCGAATGTTTTTCCTTCGAAATTTTCAATGTATTCTTCATTTTTATGATTTTTTCTTCTCGTACAATGATTCGCCGGAGCTCACGACACGTTGGACACCAATTGATCGTAAAACAGTGACTGACATTTTGGTTCTCTCTACTTTTCCAGTCTACTTTTTGCCTCACAGTCTCCCGGCATCGACGCCTATAGAATCTGATCCCTTTTATGAAAAAACCAGACATTTCGCATAATCAGCAAATATACCGCATCCTTGCAATCCAAATAAACCAATCATAATTCTCTTACTGACAATTATGTTGAGCAACAATAGAATCTTCGACACAAAGAAGTTTTTCGTCTTCTTTGCATCGCATCGAAATTATTTATATTCAAGAAAAAATCGATGCTTCGCACTAATCTCATCAGTGTCCAATTTTCACAATAGTTCTGCACAAAGTTTGAGATGAAGTTACGCGAGTACGAGAAAGCGGACAAAAGAGTAGATAAGAATTTTCCTGGAACGTGCTTAAAGCGATTCATCAATCGTACAGTTTTTTTTTTCCCTTGGAATATCAAAATTCTCCGGATAAAATTTAATCGACCGCGCGACTGGTACATCGTTTCAATAAAAAAAAATCTCATTGACCTAGAAAACTACCTAGATCGTAAAATCTGTTGTTATTAATATTTTTCGACGTTACCAACGTGAATTAATGAATTCGTTGTACCAAACTTTGTATACAAGTTTTGTGAAAATCGAAGACTTATTATTCCGGTAGTGCGAAGCAGATATAACCTTCAGAAACGATGTCAAGACGTTGTCACAATGTGCATCTCATTGGAAATATATGTATATAACTTTTGTTTTAGTCAATAGAACGAGTACTGTTAAATCTCTACTTTACATTCATCACGTGTTTACATTCAACCCACGATGTTTACATTACAATACTGCGTGTTTTACATTCAACGAGAGATGCTTTTAAAAACTAGATCGGATGGCATGAATGTATTGAGTAAAGTTAAAAAATTCGTTGAACGAATAATAATAATGAATTTAGAGAAACAACGGATATGCATTGGTTGGTTCTTCAATTTACAATTTTCATCATTTTTTTTTTTTCCCCTCATAACTTTCAGATTGCCAATTGCATCTTGCATATTCCGCACGTGAAAGGGTATTATAAATTTGGTGACCGATAAACGAAGTGACCTATTATTACTAGGCGAGGAATGATAATATTATCTTCGTTTCCCAATCGGAGCTCCATGATTTTTTTTTCATAGTCTTAATCACTCCGCACCGGAAAAAAAAAGCCAATGGCCCAGAATGACCATTTCAATCGTCGCAGCAACATCTTCCACTTTGGGAAGCATCAAAACTTATAATAATCCTGTAGATTTCGATTATCTTCCGTGAAGTTTTTCCATGGGAAGGTTTTGAACCTTCGCTTGTCTGGGAACGAGTCGTTTGGAAGCAACTTGCTAAAACGCATTCATAATAGCTTGGGGATCCTTTACTATGTCTCTTCCATTTTATTTTACAATTTGAGATTAGCTTCAGCACTTGATACTCTGTCCATCCACTGGATCATTCCACTTCGCCTCCTGAGCAATTCGGTCGAAACAGTCTGCCAGGAACGTATACTGCAGCGAAATAATTCAAATAACGTTTTTATGCGTGGCTACCCTCCCGTCGTTTGTCGCATAATTCTTCACGCGCGACACCCGGTAGAGAAATATTTATGAACAAAAAATTGCGGTACGGAGGCCCGATTTGAAATTCAACACAAGAAAATTCTTTGATCCGTGCTACAGTTTTTCATACCGAGCAATATTTTTTCAAGGCAATATTTCGCACTGGGCAAAAATGTAATAGAAAAAGGAACAAAAAAAACATTTCAAAGTTTCATGCCCGATTCGAATAATCGGAGTAAAAAAAAAACCGGACCGAGCAACAGTTTTGAATCAATGCAAAGAAAAACCATGGAATCCGGAAATTTTGGCAAATGAAAGTTCGAACGATCAGGTTTTTGTCTACTCAAGAAATTTGGAACTCGGAGCTGGAATGAAAATTTTTATGATAACGATCAATGGGACACTTACGTATGTTGTAAAAACTTTGAGCCAACGAGGAGGCCGATTGTCCTGCCTTGTGTACTGAAAACAAAAGGCCATGCCGTCCTCATCGACTTCCCACCGTGTAATAGTTCGCCATGGGAATTCGACGACTTGAGACTCCAAAGTACCATCTTCTTTAGCTGCATGCAATTTGAAAGCCGCCATTCCAATAGCAGCTACCACGTGACCATCTTTTCTGGAATCGCAGGCGCAGTGTGGAAAAACAATATCACCGTAGCCATTTAGTTCCTTCGCCAATTTAAGGTACTAAAAGGAAAAATATTTGCGTAAGATGCACGATTCATAATATTATCGTATTCCTAAGCGATTCCATTTCATTCACAAGACTTAAAGCAACTCTTTTTACGACTCTGAAGTTCGCAACGTCGATATTCAACGAAAAAATATTTGATCCATTAATTATTTATTGAATTTTGAAAATTTTGGCAATTTTTCGTGTCGATTGAGTTTTTGGGTGGCAAGGGAGGATCGTTTTATGGTCAAGACCAAATATTGAATAATGCAAACTTCAGCATCATACTCTGTTTAAAGTTTTAACATGCGAGTAAAAATTCGAATGGTAAAAAGTTTCGTTTTACCACGCGAATTTTTCTGGCATTCTTCAAGATTTTTCAAGATACTAAATTTCCACGCATTAAAAAAGAAAAACGAAAGACCGCGAGTTGAATAATTAAGCATGAAAGTTGAAAAATTCGTAAACAATAACGACAGAATTTAACTGCAAGCAGCTCACGTTCGAAACTATTAAAAACCCAGAAATAATTAACGTGGGACGAAATTCCAGCCGATCAGCGTCAGTCGAGAAAATTTGATTGACCCAAGGCAATCGGCTTACCTCATGTTTTCTAGAAGCATCCTGAAGCGCTTTCAATTGATACAATCTCTCGCCAGCTGTAATGTGTCCTCTATTAACCTCGTCAATCGTTTGCCAAAATATCCACGTCAACGCCTGCTCGCTCAAAGGCCTGGATACGTTGAACAACCACCTGCGGATTGCCAAGCAAGTCGCACTGGCGGTTGAATAATTTTGGATGTACAATGTATGTGGATGCTCGTGAGGCTGCAGTTTTCGTTCTGTAAAAAATATTTCTATTCATTTTTGTTCTCTTTATACATTTAATATTTGGCGATCTGCGAATGGCGGAGGAATGGATACACGAATCGAAATATTAGATTCGTACCTCATCGAGTCACGAGGCCCTAAAACCGTGATCCATTTTCAATATCTTCAAAACTTGATTTTCATTTTTGTTCACGTTTCAATGTCTCATCAACTTTTTGATTATGTGAACTTTGTAGAAAAAAATTGCTGTCTCCTTTCAAAATTCTTCAAGCTGCAGAAAGCTTTCAGACTTGATCTTTCGAAATTCACATTTGGTTTTCTCGGACTTTTACTTCGTTTAGTTTGCACTTTCGGATTCAATTAATGGGGATGAGAGTTCTACTTACCAAAATTATATTCGACGATCTCAAATAAGTAAAAATACTTGGCTGTTTCAGGATCCAGGCTAACTTTGTAGCAAACAGCGTCGTATACGTCTTTCGCTAGTGCAGCTTTCGGCACAGTAACCGTTACGACCTCGCGATCTGGGAGAAGAACTTTGAGATCCACGGCTGGGCCTTGATCGCCATCTTCCTCGAGTCTGTCTGTCAGAAATTCTTGCATCGCGTCGCTCTCAGCTATCACGCGTACGGCGCACACTTTTTCCAAATATTGTTCGAGCCCTCGTCTCCTCGCATCCAATTGTTGTTCGCTCAGTCTGATCGATGAAAAGATTTAATGTATAAATTCAATTTGCAGCAAAGCTATACACGGAGCGAAAATAATTTTAATAATTTTAATAATTTTAAATAATTTTTCATTAGTGTTCTGATAAAAATAGCTTGACATTTTTCGCCGAATTTCTGATGAAAAATTACTATGTATTTGCTAAAATTTTTCAGAGGAACTTTTTTATATAATTTTCTCTGCGTGCATGCTCTACAACGTTCATTTCAATGATGCGTGAAATATTTACAATTACAACTTCTGGTATTGAGTTGGAAACATCAAACGTTTCGAGTTTTTTTGTTTTTTTTTTTTTTCATCTGAGAATTTAACTCGCGGTTGATAGATAAGTGAAAAAAATCTTACTGGAAAGGCCATTTTCCTGGTAACTTCGGAAAATTGAATCCAATAAATTCTTTTTTCAGCGCCATATGCAACGCGGCGAATTCCCGATACCGTCTCGAGCACAAATGACGGCCTGCCATATAAACGTTGAAAACAACGTATCGTTCGTGTTTCCTTTCCCGAACATGATAATCCGGGACACTGATGGGTAATGAACGCTTTTCGCTATAGTCCACTGAGGAATAACTGGAAAAGACGTAGAGAAATGTTTTGCGTAAAACTCTGCCGTAACTTGCTTTCTTGTCCACTGAATTTTCATAATCGATACAATATTTTTCAAGAACTCACCTCAAATCTTCGCACGGTTCTAATCTTTCTGCTTCTTGTGGAGTCACTGAAATTACTGTCAGCGTCAATACGTCACCTCCGGATTTGATTAAATCCACTACTTGCTTGTGGGTTGCACCCTCAACATTTACGTTGTTTCTGAAACAAAAATCATAGTGCAAACCCATTGATACGTTTACCATTAATAATGGAAAGTAATCCTCGTCAATTCCCAATAAAAATATCAACAAACTCTTGAACGATTCAAATAATTCCTTTGTGAATTTATGACAAACGATCACGATTAAATTAGAATTTCCATTAAATTATTTCTCCTTGTCGCAAAGTTTACTGGTCTTTTTACAAGTCGCTTACTGGTTTCTGTTTTTTTTTTTTTTTTTTGATATTTGAAAATGCCTCCAATGAAGGCCAAATTGATATTCCGAGTTGCTCAACATCAATTTAAAAAAATCCCTCACTAGGCGTGAAAGTGAAAATCTTTATAATGCTAAAAAAAATCTAGAGTTGAAAGAATGAATTAAGAATTTATTTTTTGTTGTATTTTGATATGAAAATGAATTATATTTGTGAAACAAATAATTTTTGTTCGCAAAGTTTGATTATACATAATTAACAGAAATGAAAATAATTTTAGCACAAAAAGAAGGAAATTCACATTTTACTGGAATGGAAATTTAATGTGTCGAGGGAAACAGATATCAATGGACCTTTGACCAGCAGGAAAAAGGTAGGTTCAAATGTGTAGGACTTTTCCTCATACATTTCACAATTTATAATCGTTGAATTTTGTCTATTGCACAGTTTTGCTCGAATGAAACTTGGAAATGACCGACTTTTCGAAAAAAAATATGAATAATTTTGTAAGAAAGAAGGAAGACATTTTTGGGACTTTAAAATTTTTAGAAATAGATATTGGATTATCATTACGATTTTTTCAACGAAAATTATAGGGAAATCAGTTAACCACCAAATTGGACAATTATTTTTTCGTATATGACGAATTATTGGAATTTTTATATATTTTTATGAAAAAACTCATAATGGATCAATGAATTTCCGAAGTTCTGATTGTTGGAACTCGTCGGAACATCAACTACTTTTTAGACAGCTCGACAGGCGTACATGTAACATGCATAGATATGACAGTTGATACGTTTCATCAACACTACATTGACAGCAGCTGGGCAATGGTTGCTAAGGATGTGTATGTACAAAATATACATCTATAGATGAATATAAATGCATATTATTGGAGTTATATCTATATATTATAAATGTACTAATGGAGCTCGGAGACGAAGAGTTACGAATACGAATGATTGAGAAAACAGAAATGCCGAATGGATGATAAAAGCGAGTGATAACGATGATAGAAGAATAATAATAACTCACACTTCGAGAATACGATCACCCTTTCGAACTCCAGCCTTTTCAGCAGCACCATGTGGCAACACAGCACTGACATGTTGAAGAGGTGCATACAATTCACCATTTATACTCCTAAGTTGTCCACCTTCGCTGACCTGTCCCCGTACGTTGAACCCAAAACCAGTTTCAGTTTTGTATATCGTAACGCACCGTGGTCCTTGGCCCATTGGAGTTGACGTATTTATCGAATGTTGAGGTACGCGGCCGTTATTAACCATTGTCACTGATTTATTCATACCGTCGTCGTTAATTGGCGAGCGCCGTACTTCGGATGCAGAATCCGCCATCTTACACTATGACCGCCCATTGACATTTCTCGGTCGCGCTTTCGACGGAATCCGAACGTCAAATAATCTGCGCCTGCGCAGTCTCGGTTAACGCAGCTTGTCTCTCCTTTTTACCCCCACCCTCTGCCTATTCCTGGATTACAGTAATAACCACTGCTCTCTCATGGGGCGCGACGAGCGACCTGGGCGATCAACAATATATCCAATGAAAACTTTGAACTTTGTTCTCTTCTATTACGTCACATCCTTCGCGGGCTTCTTTCTACGACCTAACATGAACCAACAGGTTCTCTGTACGCGATACCTTTGTTTACCTTGGGTTCTTACAGCCGCATATAGATTTCCGGTAGCTGTCATGTCTTTGTTTTCCCCAATTCAAAAATGTACGTGACTGGATTCGTTGCCGCGAATCTTCATTCCGGATAATTATTTCGCACGACACTCTTTCCAACACATTCTTCGTGAAATTCCATTGCAATATAGAAATTAGTTGAGTCTCATGCTAATCAATTTATTGAATTTTATTTCCGCATTTACCGGTGATCGTTCTAATTTCACATGATCCTATTAACTATACAAGCTCGGTTGTCGGTTCGGAGTAGAATGTGAGTCGAATTGAAATGACCGCCGGGAATTATGGTGCGTTCGATTGGTCCGCGTCTCCGGGGTGTTCCGTCGAGTTGTTTACGCGCGAGTGTAACGAGGGTCACGAGCGTACAATCGTGTTTGTGAGGTTATGTTATTTGTTTTGTCAGAAAACACTTTTTTTTTCGAAAATGGTGAATACAAATTAAATCTACGTTCTCCGATATGAAAAGCTGAAAAAAAAAAAAATGCGAACGTAACCTCCCTTTTCGAATTTAATTTCCCATGAATTTCTATTCACCGCGTGCTTTGTCGATGTCGACAATGCGAGAAAAAAATCCGACATCCTTCGACTAAATAATCGTTGCCGTTTTCTGACAAATGTGATCGTCAAAATTAATAAGTCCCCTTCGCGAGTGTCGTGAGTGTACGTTTGTTTGTGAGGTTAGATATCATTTTCGTCATAGACCGTGAAGGAACTACTTTCCTCCAATATTGTGAATACAACCAACTACAATCAATTCGTGAATCCAACAGCTTCCTTTTTTACTTTCGAGTTTATTTTCCATTAAATCGCAAAATTTTGACATTGTCAACTCGGAAAAAAACAACCAGATGGTCTCCAACGTAAAATAAATCGTTTTAATTCAACAATTACTAACTTATTTAAAATTTGTCTCTAAATGTTAATTGGAGTATTTAGCGAACGTCCACAAATGAATCGTCGATCGACGACCGTTTGACATGCATTTTTTCTTGTTTAACAACGATTCGTGTGTGGAAACAAAATGAAACTGTTTTGTCCCAATGGTGATCCGATACGATTTAATTTAATCGATATCGAACACGACGAGTGCTTAATTCTGGAGGATTTGATAAAGGTAACCTTTTCCGTTAAATTTTCCTGCTAATCCTGACGAAACAGATTTTTCCTGCGAGTGTCTACTATCCTGGATATACTTGTTTGCAGGCTTCAGGCGGAGATGTTACGTCTGACGAAGAGACCATCGTCAAGTTTACATCCAAAGAAGCGTTCGGCAAAACTAAATATCCACGAGCAAAAATTTATAACGTCGATTTTATTCTGGGATGCATTCATCAAGAAAAAATTATCGATCCAGAGCCATACAGGTATTTATAACAAAGTACCTTTGTTTTTATTAGCGGGAAAAGGCAAGAGCTGACATTTAACGAATATAAACTCATTCAACAGGTTGAGTCCCAAAATTCCTGGCGACGAGTACCACATGGAACATTTACTCTTTGGAAGATGCGCATGCAACAGGTATTGCATATTCTTAAAGAATTTCTCATTGAGGTGAGGGATCGGTTGGTACGTCGCGACTGTGACTGCGAGAGAGAAAGCAGCAATTTTTAAAATTGAAAATTTCCCACACGCTCGTATCGATCACGAAAAGTCCCTGTCGAAGGATTTTTGCTATCGTTCTGCATACGCTGACGGAGGCTTCTTGTGATTATTCCAACGACATGGAAGAATTTTAATTTCGAAAACTCAAAGTCGAGCTTCGCTGACCGATCCATCACCTTAAAGTATAGAAAATGTGCAATTTTCTATTCTGTGTTAAAGTATTCATGCTTCCAGGAGCGGTAATGTGGAAAGAATCATTGCTCCCGATGGTTCGCAGCTACCAACACGCATCGAGACCAATTCACAAGTATCTGTGGAGACGGACGAGTCAATGTTTACTGCTAGGAATGAGCTGTCGTTGCCTCTTGTTGAGGAGCCCGTAGACGAGTCGCAAATGGTGGTTACAGCAGCGGATTTGAAAATTTGTGCACCGACCTTGGCAGGCGGTGACGCTGCAAAAGCGAGAACGGAAAGCCACGAAAAACGTCCGTGCAATGTGGAGTACGAATTGATGGTACAACCGAAAATGGCTGCACTGGAGAGGGAAGCCACAAGATTGGCTGCTGCCAAAGAAAGCAACGTAGAAAATCGCCAATTGCAGAGATCTCTGCGAACTCGTACAAGAAGAAATCACACAGTACGGACCGGAGCATTGCAGGAGAAAAACTCGATCGATTCCGAAGACTCGGATGTCGGAAATGTCCCACTGAAAGACGAATCGGTGTTGATCGATCTGCAAAGTTGTGAGACTCCTAAAAAAATGGTAGCCATAGAAGTGTTATCAAGTCCTGAAGCAACAGGCTCCCCGAAGCCTCAATTATCAGCGCGAAGCGATTCCCCTTGGATAGAAACGAAACGAAGCGTTCCTAAAGTTCTAAGTAACGTCGCGATCTCCCCTAACCGAATGAAAAAACTAGAAAAGGTTCCAATCCCTACTGACGGTTCGAAGCTCTTGAACGTTTGTTACAAAGGCTTGAAACCAGCGCCAGCAATCTCGAAAAGTTCAGGAGAGCCGGTTCTCTCGAAAGCTCCAAAGAGAAAACATTCGTACGAAAAATCCAGTGACGAGGCAGGTACGAGCAAACGCAATGAAAAGAATGGCAAGCGAGAATCACTCGTCAACAAGAAAAGCGCGAGAAAGAGTAATAGAAGAAAAGGAGAACGAGAAACTTCTGAAGACGAGGCAAAGGCGAACCAGAAAATGGCAAAACGACAGCCACAAATCACGTACAGCAACGGAGACGGACGTCGCAGAAATAAACCAAAGGATTGGGTGCAAGAATCATCGGAAGAAGAAGACGAAGAGGACGGGGAGGAGGAGGAAGAAGAATCTTCACACAAGTCGAACAATTCGACCCGCAAAAAAAAGGGGATGCGAAGATTATTCAACCCCCGGGAGAAGCAAAAGACTTCCAAAATCTCGCGGAAAGATTCATCCAGATCATTGAAAGAAGGAATCAATCCCCTCGATTCCTCGGACTATTCAGTGGATTTCTCTTCGGACGAAGAAGTTCCAAAGAAAAAACGCTCGCGAAGGAAAAAAGTTCCCTCATCGGACTCCAGTGATCTGATAATCTCCGATGACAGTGAGAAGGAAGATAATCCACGAAAACAGCGCAGTAATGACATCAACAAACCTGGGCCTAGTGGCATTCCTAAAGTAAAAAAAGATTTTTATACCGATGATGACGACGAGTCGACGGATGACAATCTCAACGGAAAGACCCGTTGCTACAATCGTTCGGAGAAAGCACGAGACTGCAAAAAAATCACGGTCATAAAAACAGAGCCCTATTCAACGATCGGGTAAAGAAAATCATTGTCTCGTATTGCGTGCCATGGAGATTAATATTTTAATAAATCATTGCGTATTTCAACGGAATATCCTAAAAGAATTTGCACACATTTTCCAACTGTCTCGTCGCGGCCATAGCAAGAACTGGACTCCTGTCAATCTATCAAAGTTTGCATACCAAAGAGAAAAACGCACGTGACAATTTTTTATAACAAACCCAAAATCCCTTGACGTTACGAGAAATGATCAGAATACCGTGCAATTTGAATTTTCCTTGAAAAATTCAGCCTCGCAGGGTAAAACATGCGGCAACCTTTTTACCGACCATACAAACGATAGATTACCGATCGATCTTTACGGACTTACAGCCGACAGTAGTATAAAAAACTCTTCGAATCTTGTCCTTCGCGTAAAACGTTTTTTGTAGGATATAATAAAATTTAATTTGCACCAGTCCCTTAGTTTTTCGATAACGATGAAGAAAATAGACAAAAGATATGTAATTCTCGTAGGACAATTAATCGCCCAATTGTGCGGTTCGGGCATTATCGGATGTTGAACATTTTTTAATCCGTCGCGATTTGTTGAAACATTGTTTTTTTTTTTTTTAATTTTTTTTTTAGAAAATCACGAGGTCAAGTGTGGCGATCGCAGCTCACGGACAAGCCAGCAGAGACTAACATACAGTGAGTATAAAAATCATACTGCAGTTTTGACTCCATTTTGAAGGTCCAAACAAAACGAACATTTACAACGAGAAGCTCTGTAATTAGGACAAACATTTGGACAGTGAGGCAATTTATTAATGAGATTTCGGTTACAGTATCCGACACGGTCCCTTCACCGCCAGCGAAAGAACCATAATGGTCAACTATTTGGTTAGAACGAGAACTGTAAATAAAGCGAAAGGATTACTCGTATGGAAATCAATGATCGACGATGGGGTGAGTTACTGCAGCGATTGATGAATTTTTTCGTGCGCTTTTAAAACGACGATGAGAAAAATAATATTTTTCCTTTTTCCAGTTCTTACAGCACAGAACTCCACAATCATTGCAAAATCACTTCAAGAAAGTGATACTTCCCCACATCGAGGACTGCAACGGTTTGAAGGCCGAGGACAAAGAAAAGTTTTTGTTGCTGAGAACTGAGAAAAATGAGCGTTTTGGGAAGTGAACGGATAACTTGACAATGTAAAGGAAATTCATCTCGTCGTTCATCACATAAAAAGTATTTTTTATTCAACTCATTGTTTCGTTTTTTTTTTTTTTTTTTTTTAACATTGTGTCGGTCAAGTACATAACGCCGCGTTTTACATCTTACATCCTCGTGGCTGCACTCAGTAAAGAGTCTCATTGCGGAGACATCGTTGGGAGCGTACGACGAGTTTTTACATAGCGAAATAAATAAGTTTAAGCAGTTTCATCAAGTACACGAAGAAAATTGCTTCGCGAAGCTCTTCCTCTCTGAGCTCCTGTTACTCACAAAAGAAAATGCTGTCGGAACTTTCATCCTCAAAAAAGATTTAATTCGCATTGCCTAACGTTGCAACCGAAAGTGACTAAAAAAAAAAAATAAGAGCGTTACGTTCCGAAGATTCAAACTTCATCGTCATAGAACGAAACCACTCATCGGAATCGTACAAAAAAAGCTTTGTACATCATCGAGAAAGCTCTTAAAAAAATGGTGGCAATGAAAAAACATATTCATGGCTCTGAATCGTATTTTCTTGGATTATAATTTTTGAACGTTCCTCCAAATAACTATCGGCTACGTGATTTTTGTTTTTACTTCGAAGGTGGCAGTCGCTTTATAATTCTTGTGATAAAACGACTGAACTTGGACCAACAGATCGCGTTGACATACACGAAGAAAAGTTACACGTACACACATACACACTTTTGAATGTTTTTGAACTGTTAAATCAAATTTCTTCGGAGCAAAGTCTGAACGATCACAGCTTGCCACAACCCTCCGATCTACGACGACATAAAAATCACAAATGTCGCTCAAGTCTGGTGGAACTGAACGGAGAGAAAAGACAAAAGGCGGATTGAAATGCGAGAGGGAAGAGACAATAAATAAATAAAAGCACAGAGGGTTCAAGCTTTTCTCGTATGATCGAACGATCTATTTCTCTCCCTTCAGGTTTGTTCGGCCAAAACATTTCCATTGAGTAATTCAGTGTTTGCGTTGTTGAGCGCGAGTTGTTGCTGGTGTTTCAATCGCTGTCGCGCTTTTTTTCTGTTGTTTCTCTTGTGTATGCAGTAGAGCGTGAGAAATAGAAATACGAGAGAAACACCGAGGCAGGAAGCGACGAGGATCCAGGTCGAACGAGCTTTGGCTGTTGCAGCGCGGGTTTGAATGACGTTCCGGCAAGAATCAAAAAGCTTGATGGTCTCGTTGGAAAATGTGGGTGTTTCCAGTTCGCTTGCAGGGGTGCATTTGCTCGATTTTTTGTTCTTCGAGCCGCAATCGATTTTTCCTGGTTTCATTTTAATCCCGCGTGCCTTGACCCAGGAGTTGAAATCCTCGCAGTCGCAGCTTGTCTCATTGAATTTTATTGGATTTCCCGTCAAATCGAAAATCTCGAGGGAACAAAACTTTGCCAAATCCTCCGTCGACACGCTTGTTATTAAATTCCTTGAAACGTTCAGATACTTCAACGATGGCAAGTTACCCAAAGATGGTAATCGCCTCAATTGGTTTTTCGATAACTCGAGAAACTCCACATTCGATTCCTCTGACAATGGGGAAGGCGCGAATGAAGCATCGTTTAATTTGTTTTCCGAGAGATACAATTTTCTCAAATACGGCAGAGCCAATGTGCTCTTGGGAAAATCTTGACAACCGTTTTTTGTCAAATCAATCACTTCCAGACTTCGCAAACGATCGAACGAACCTTCCTCGATCGTTTGAATGAAATTATCTTGCAGATACAAATAAGCCAGACTCGTGTAAGCACTCAATGTCTCGTTCTTCAAATCCCTCAAACGGTTAACGGAAAAATCAAGAATCTGAAACACAAAGAATTACATTGTCCCTCAAAATTCTTATCTTTTCACTTCCATTTTCTTCGATCTAGTATTTCTAGTATCGATATTATTATTTCATTGACAAACATTCATTTTTCGAATCTGCACAAAATACCAAAAATATTCTCACCTGAATATCCGTCCGAAGATTTTTCGGAATTTCGCTAAGTCCAAGGTCCGTGCATTTGGCTTGTACCATCGAATAAGGATGACTGTATCGGCATTTTCTGATGTTGGCATCGCGATCGGTTAGCAAGGTAGCGCGGGGTTCGGTGCCAAGGATATAAATTTCGTCCGTCCCATGATCCGCCCGAATAGCAGCCCCGAAGTTGGTCGCAAGCAGCAACACATTTATGACGAGAATAAACATATCGGCAGCTGTAAAAATACAAAAAAATAATACATAAAAGAATGCAACAGAGCTGAATTGACATAATAAACAATTGATAGGTTCGCGTGTCCATTGCATTGGAACGTAAACATCCCCACGTGGAAACTTAATATATGCGGAACCAGTTACAAGATAAACAGTCTGTCGGGAAATCTCAGAGAGTAAAGTCGTTGATGAGAAGAAGTCAATCTTGGTAGCGAGATGCAGAGTTAAAAAGGTTCAATAAATAATAGCACACAGTTTAGGGGGCGAGAGAGTACATTAAAAAGGCAGTCGCTGCGAGTCCAGAGGAAACATTGATACATATATTTAGAGCCTGACATGTGTGGAAGGTGTTCATATATATATGTAGAAAAGTGTGTGAAGTATCTAGCTGTAAAAAGCTTTTGGAATTGAACTACCGGCTGTGGAGTGGACACGCGAGTTAAGCAGCCATTAGCCACAGGAGCAAGTGAGAAGAAAACGTTTACACACTGGGCTTTCCCTTCCCACTTTCTCGAGGGTCGTACGAAAATAGTTGGCACGAAACTTTTATCGAACATTTTTTTGTACGCGAGAGAGAAAGATTGGGGGAGAGAGGTAAAGAGAAATAATAATAACAGAAGTCAAAAAAATGCAGTGAGAAACACAAGGAGGAGTTGTACGATCGCTTCTGAAGCGTACAGAACCACGTGACGCTCCTATATTGGAATTTTCGCTCGCGAGAAATATTTCGCGATTGCTATCTGTCTCCAGTTTATTTCAATGTCCTCCTTATTCTCTAGCCCCTCCTTCTCTCTCTTTCCTTGCAGTTTTTTCTCGCAATGGGAGATGTCTAGAAAGGAGACGGCTACTCGATAGCGAATACTTTTGATTGCTCTGCAACGAGACTCGTATTTCGATACGTACGATATTATGTACGTTCGTATGGGGCGTTCCAAGTTAAATTGACCATTTTATTAACGACTTTGGTCTATCGATCGAACTGCCTGAAATTTTAACTTTTTTTCACGGAGGACTGAGAAAACTTAACAATTATGAGAATTGCAATGAGGGCTTTTCCATCTGATTTTATTTTCTCAACGACACGTTACAACGGGGAAAGAATTGCCAAATCGGAAAAACATCAAAATATGGGTGAGTTTTTTTTTCCTGAAACCGAACGCATATAAGATTTTCGGTGAAAAAATTTTTTCAGCCCATTATTCTTCGTTTGATAATGTTTGCATCGTTGGAACGCAACGAAATTCTGTCTTTTCTTCGGCATGACTCGTAATTAATATTCAATATTTGCTCTGGACAATAAAACGATCCTCTATTCCGACCCAAAAATTAAATCAACACGACGTATTGCCATGATTTTTAAAATTCAATAAATTATGAATGGAAAAAATATTTTTCGTTTAATCGCAACGTTGCAAACTCCAGATTCATTTCGTTTGCGCAGGCTTCTAACTTTTAAGAGTTTTTCTTAGAGACTAGGGATCAGGGGGTAACAGTCGCTACGAGTGCGAAAAAGACAGCTGCGAATTTTCAAAGTATATTCCGCATTTGTTAACAAATGCAACTAATTATGGCTGCTTCAAAGTTTGGAACGCCTGCATCTTGTTGTGAAATGAGTTATTTTGTTACGTTGCAACGAATCACTATTCAACATCGTAAAAATTAAGTTTTCTTTCGGATCTCAGGGTCGTGATGGAAAAAAATGCCGGTACACGATCCAGAGTAGAAAATACATCGCATACATATTCAGATAAGAGGTTTTCTTGGATATATACAAATGGTACGTACATCCCAATGGGAACAAAAGTTCCTGCTTCGTAGCCAAGGGACACAAATTTCTTCACTGCGCGTTTGCTTACCATATATTCTCCATATATAGGCCATTCTATGTGGAATCTCGACCACATATTTCGTTAAACAATAAATTCGCTGAAAATCAACGCTAAGGCCTGTTTCATGGATTTTTCTAATCTACGAAAATCTGAAGAAACATTTGTCGATAACAAATGTTGAAAATGCGTAATTTTTGTTTACCAATTAGTCATTTTTTTATCCTGGGCAACTCATTCGTTCGTGTCTAAACTTTAGTGATCAAATGGCAACGTAATTTAAATATTTAGAACGTAAAATACGAAGATCTGTTCGTTCATTTTTTCACATTGTTACGAAATTTCTAGCAGATTTAGTTTTCACGTGAAAAAAAAAAAAAAGATTTTCCAATCGGCTTCATTTGACAAGTTTCGGCGATGCTGCGAGACGAAACGTAAATTTCACTTTCAAAATCGTTGAATTTGATTTTTTTTTTTTGAAAATTTGAGGACACCTGTTTTCTTTTTGTACCGCTCATGCGAAATGCCCCATATATACGATATTCTATGGAAACACAATTTTCTTGATGGTGAACCGTCACTGCAGGCTGGATGCTAGCGGATTTTGAGTCTCAAACTTTCGTCCTTCTTGCGTAATTTCCGTCATTAAAACTTTGAAACCCTGTTAAAGCAAACTGGCAGAGTGGACGTCCTTTCAGAAGTTACGATGAGAATCCTGTGCCCTCTATATTCATCTCGCTACACCTGTATACATACACGAGAACTTCTTGGAGTTGAGTATATTCGGAATGCATCTACATCCGTAAAGAAACGCTCGAGTCGTTTATCGACTGAGCGATAGAACGTCGAACATCCGGCATTGATAACGATGAGGAGAAAGATATTGGTGAGAAAAAAAAGAAACTATTCGAAAGTTTAACGAGGGAAACGAGAAAAAATTGGCATCAACAATAAAATCTCTGGAATTTGAAATCTTTTCAAAAAATTCAATACCGTAGTTTTTCGAACCGTTTAATTGGTAAATTGTTGTTTAGAACTTTTGGCTGTAAATGATCTGGACGAAAGTTGTTTGAGCGTGAAAAATTTTTGCGTATGGCCACAATCGTATGGGATCACAATAAACACGCCGGTATGTTTACATTGGGGTTGAATAGCCGGGTGTGCCTTGGAGGACTGTTCGTCGAATAAACACGCAATATTTACGTTTCTTCAGGTTTTTCAATATTTGTGAATACGAAGGCGATTAGTTTTTTTTTCTTATTCAACGCAAAGAAAGAAAAACGTGAATTGATCTGAGTTTCTGCGAGTTGTCTCAATATTTGTACATTTGATGGGGATTAATAGGCTTTTATCGTCACGAGAATAGCATCTACGACGAAAAGCCTTGGAACGACGAATCGAGGACGTGCGTTTCGAGTTTCGAGTGCAGTAAACGCGATTCCCGATTTTCCTCAGAGCCTCGGTTTCCCCTACTTGAAAAAACGAAAAAACGAAAAAAATCGTTTTCACCATTTCGCTTGCTCAGCAAAGGCAAATTAAGAGCTGGAACGCTCCACAAAATGCACTTGGACTCGAGCCCGGTGATGAGAGAAATTCGGGCTGAGGGCAAAAAGAGACGGACGAAAAAACGCTTCGTGAGAAGTTTTTCCGTCCAGACCTTGCCGCCGCACGATGTGAACCTTCGAGTAATCACGTTTTTTTAGGTGCAACGCTCCCGTTCTCTCGTCTCTTAAAAAATCCCCAGTGGCAATAAAACTCTCCCACCGTTTACGTGCGTTCACACACAACATCTGAACGCGCTAATCTTTATTCCTGCTGTTCTCTCCTGAATCAGCATTCACGGAAGACCGTACCTGGCTCTCACGCTCCTCGCTGGTCCATACTCGAAATGATCCCCAAGAGACTCGCAACATCAATTAATTATTCTCGAACATCCTGAGCAATCAACCGGTGCGCTCTTAAATGATTTTCGATAATTAATTAAATAATACTTAACGAACCTCCACTGGTCTTTTCCAATATTCCGATATAAAAGCAACTTTAAACAGTCGAATTGAAAAATTGTGGGTAATGAGGGTCAACTAAGAACCACTTTTAAAAAATTGAAGACTAATTTTATCCAACGACGTTATCACAGATTCGACATTCAAAGAAAAACGTTCTCTTGCCTGCTTTCTCGGAGGGCTATTTGGAAAAAAAAAAAAAAACTAAAAACTTTTCCGTAATTGAAACTTATTAATTAACACAGATTAATTTTTTTATCAAACGAAAACCTTCGAGAACCAAATTGTTCATATTTGAATATTCAGAGTCTCGTCTCACGAAGTTTTGAGACTAATAATTGAAAATTGCCTAAATGAACAGAGGATACGATCTGATAACAGTTCGTAGTCGTTAACGAGATGACTAATGTGAAATTCTCGAAACAAAACGAGGTTCCATTTTTTCAGAATACTTTCTATTCATCGCCGGTACGAACTTGATTAATAAAAAATATTGTCCCTCAGAATTGTCACATTTATCATTATACGACTTCTGACCCGACCCTCATTGCCCCACGAGTCATAAGATACTCGACTATTCGAGCTATTGCCGAAAGGTTTTCTTTATTAACAACACCGACCCTCATAACCCCCGAAACATAAAAAAAAAACTTGGCTGATGCTCTCGCCTTTCGGCCCTTTTCATTTCTTTATTTTTTCTCGTCGTATTTCCGTTTGGATTTTTTGTCGACTGATATTTCTCGGACTTGGACCGACGTCGCTCGTCAGGCGAACCACTTCGTTCGCGAGTGCTCACGTGACAGCAAAGTGAAGACAAACGAAATGGAGAAAACGAGTGGAAAAAAATAATAAGAATGTGAGAAAGATGAAAACCGAGAGCAAACACACATACAATCATCATTTTGACTCCACCTGTTCCACCGCAAAACTTGCCCAAGCGTTCCGAACCTCCAGCCGAGAGCAGATTAAGAGATGACGAGGAAAAAAAAAAAAAAACATAAAAAAGAAGAAAAAAGAAGATTAAATATCCCTCGACGCCGAACAGAAAATACGGAGACTATCATTTCCCTCTGTAATCTACGAACCAACTCATTCCCGTCGCTACACTTCGCATGTCCAATCCTCGTTGTCACGGAAGAACGAGAACTATTTGTTAACCACGACCCACTAAAATTCCTGCCTCAAGAGACACAGGAAGTGTCGAAAAAATTTATGATTTCTTGCGAGATGATTTAATACCGCGTCACAAAATAATCTCCGAGCAATATTTTTTTCCCTTTCCTACTCCATTTGTTTATTTCATTTTCGACTGTTGCTCGATTTTTTTTTTCCATAGATTATCGTCTCCAGATAAGATTGAGGCAATGAGCTTTAGACAAGTTTTAACGGGTGATATTTTTGGAAATTCGACGTTACGGAAATCGACTTACACGTTGAGCTATTTTCAAACGAGAATCCCAAGATTACGAGAAGTTGTTTATTTCGCTAATAATGAGAAACGAATATACAACCAACGAAATTTTGCCTCCGATTCATTATTCATTTTCATTGAATGAAGAGAAGAAACTATTTTCAAAAAAATCTCCGAGTCAACACGGAAAAATATTTTCATCCTGACACGATTGAGATTTTTTTTAAAAACACACGAGATTCGTTGAAATGATCTCATTTCTTTCTTCCAAGAATAGTTTTATCTCGTTACCTGCAGTAACAAGTTTTTCTAGCGTAAGATCAGAGATACGTTATCGACTTTGAATGGTACGTCCGTGAGCCTTGGCGTCGTAAAAACACTCGGACCGACGTGAGTCGTTGACAAACTCAACAAATGTAACCTGCCCCATCGCGACATCGAATGCCAGACAGCGAGGAAAGAAAGTCTCGTGTTTGCACAGCGCCAAAAGAAAACGTCAGAAGTGACAATCTCCACGTCGTTAAAAAAACGTTTTGTACGGCACGTACTTGGCATTTTTTTAACCTAAGAAATCTCGTGGTGGAAAAAATCTTCACGGTACATATTTTTCAATGGGAAATAGTATGACATTCCAGGTGCTCGATACCAGCAGAAGAAAACTGTAACGCGAGATTATACACACGTGAGCTTTTTCACTTACGCTCACGTATCCTGTCTCCGGAAACTCGATATAGTCGTCTCGTCTCACTACCATGCAAAAGTATCAATTCGGTTCACTGAGTCGGGAGCCCCGTACGAACAATTGCGCATTCGACTAAAAACAAAATTCCTTCACAATTGTACTTTCGAGTATAAATTCAGTTTTAATCGTGTGACAAATATTGATACGAAAGAATATTCGAAAAAAACGTGATTAAGGTTATCCCAGGGGTCGTTGGATCGTCGGTACATTGACGTCGTAAAAATAATAATTTTTTTGTTCATAACAAAAGAAAAAACACTGTGCAGACGTTTCAACACGTGAAATATTCACGTTTTTGAGCGGCGGTAGAAAGCTGCGCGATTTAAATGTAGAACGAGGTTGGATTTTTCATTTCATTGATTTCCCGACGTTTCAATTTCCGTTCGACAATCGTTAATTGCGATTCCTTACAAACAAAGGGACGTGGAAGATAATTGCGATAGCTCCTGCTCGTTTTTCCGGGTCTCTTGGAAATGAGCATCAGAAAAGAGAACGGAACGGAGAAGCAAAAGGAATAAAAAATCGCGATGGAGGCTGAAATCTCGCTGACGGCGTACGCGCGAGCGAGAGACGGGGCCGAAGGGCATGACGCCGAGGACGCAAAGATTCCTCGCTCCTGAAATATCCCGAAAGAAGAAGAAGCGGATACTATATATACTCGGGAAAGATCTCTCGGGTGTTGTTCTCTTGTAGCTCGTAACTCTCATAAAACATAGCTTGTCCTCGCTCCCCGTCTCTCGTCGTCTAAATATCGCGGTTAATCGAAGCGCTTGCGTGCATGCGGACGGTAAACATTTTGAAAGCTCTGACAAACGTCGGGCAACCAAGTCACATAAAACTCCTTCGCACAATACATCAATCGTCATCATTGACAAATTTTATAACCAGGATTAAGGCTCGCATTGCAGATTCATTTGAAAAAACAATGCAATATATTTCTTTTCTCTTTTTTCACGATCGACTTGAAAATAAATCGAGAAAAATCTCATTGGGATTAAAAAACTTGAAAAATTTAACTCGGTCGCTAAAAATATGACCAAGTCGTGAATACTCCCTTCGAAATAAATGTCAACGACGCTTGAGGGGACTGAGAATCTAATTTTTTGCTGATATCGAAGTTTGCATTGTCAAAGGGCAAAGAAACATTTGTTTTTTTTTTTAACACGCGAAATTTTTCACGTCTATCAAGTTTATTAAGTGTGCAAAAATAATTCGCGCTCCGCCCCTCTTTAGTAAAAATCATGGCGTTCGCAAATCTCTCTTGATGTGCTGCTGCATGATTTTTACTGCGAAAGGATGGAGCTTCAAATTTTTTTTGCGCACTCAATAAGCTCCTACATAGCTCTTAATTATTCGATATTTTAATTTTCATTTTTAGCATTTGGCGGTTCCAACTCGATATACATAAGTTTTTGGAAACTTCGTAGAAATAATTGTTCGATCTTCGTAAACTATTAGTGGCTAAAAATGGTGGGTTTTTTGCACCCTCCCTTGACATACTGGGTCATTTAGACCCAGACAGATTATTTGACACTAGATACAGCACTATGATTTCTTTTTTTTTTTTGACATAAAACATTCTCCTTGAGAACATCCGCGGTTATTGCCAATTTAAAATATTAAAAATTATAGAAAAAAATATGACGTTTAATTTTTTCCGATAATGAAATAGGATATTCTTTGAATTCTTATAGTGCATACACAACGAGAAGAGTTCGGAGTGTGCTCTCGATTTTTTTTTCAAATTTCTTTCGTCAACGAAGCGTTGGCAAGAATTTCGTTGCGGTCCAACGACGCAAACTTCATATTTTTCGCAAGTGGTCCATTTTACCCCACCTTGGTTAATGAATTGCGGATACACGTGTTAAAACGTTTTGTTGGGAAGAACTTTCTATGGATTTTCAATATTTCTTCGTAATTAGAGCAACAAACGATCCCGGTTTTCGTCAATGTTTAAAAATACGAAGTTTTGGATGTTGTATTTTAATGCGAGAGAGATTATGATGCAACTCACAGCTTGGTTATAATCCGTGTCGACTTTTGGTGCGCTTACGACGTGACAGTTTTAATCGCGAATTAAGAGCTACGAGATTCCTTTTTTTAGCTCGTTTCTTAAATAAAAGATCGTCGTGAAGTTATTCGTTTGATTGAACTTTCTCGCGTTTTTATTCCGCTATGAAGAAATTTCTCGATCGACCAAAGTTTCGAAATGAAATTTGTGTATATTTTTGCATATTTGAATTTTAACATCGTGTTCGCGCAAAAATAACTAATTGTTCGTTCAATTACAAGAGCGTAAGTTTATGAGAGAATTCTCTGTTCGTACACTTTTCCCTCTTGTGCATTTTCTGACCTACTCTCACCTCCTACTTTGTACGTCTAACGAACGTACGTGACTTAACGATAAACACACAATCGATGTCTCCATGCGAAAGTGACGTTTCGAGCGTGCAGAAAAATACATGAATATTTTCATGTACTTTCGCATTACCATTTTTTTGACATTAGTCATTTTTCACGCCACGATCTTCTTTTGTTTATTTTCTCTTTGTAACCCGCCAACTCAACTTTGCACGACAAATTTGAATTTTAATAGTTTTCTGCTCATTTCACTCGATTCGATATTTTTTTTTCGAGCGAGTTCACCGTTATAAATTTTCGTGCAGATTCAAGGGTTCAAAACGAATTTTTTAGCACCATTTTTTATTTTTATTTTTGAATGCGGTCGTTGAGGTGATTTTTTTGCAATTTTGTGGATATTTTTCGAACCGCCCTGAATGAGTATTACTTTGTAACAATTTAAAAAAAAAAACGAGCTACGAACAATATCGAAATTTACGAAAATGGTTTTATTTATTAAAAAGATTTCTAAATTATAAATTTATTTTTCACCGTTAAGCTCAAAAACGGGGAATTTTTCGTCCATCCAAAAAATCGAACGTATGCGTAAAACGTGGACGATTTCACGAAATGAGAAAAGTGGGTAGAAACTATTTTCTGTGCTGTGACATCGATCAATCCTTAAGCTACGAAATCCTTTCGCAATTACATCGTGCGTTGGAAATAGTTTAGTACGAATCTTGAGACTGGAAAAAATGTCTGGATTACTTTACAAAAGAAGAAGATAAAGTTATGCGAGGAATAAACGTCCGAACGATTCACTCGTCGAGAGTCAATTGGATAACTGTAAACAAACGGAAACCGCGTTTATGAAGTCTCGCTCGGGCAGCTAGCGTTCTCACAAACACAAACACACGGATACGGGCAGAAAACCGGGTGTAAAACGCCAAAGGCACGATTTGTTCGTACCGGCGTTTCGAGAAATATTTTATTTACGATTTTCTTCGTTAATTTCAACCATTTTTTTATTATTCAATTATAAACAATAGTGAATTTTCAAATTCATTGAATAATTGATCGTTAGATTTTTGTTTTCTTTTTCTTTCGGAAAAAAATCAACTCACGAAAATGGACTCAGATTCAGAATGATCGAGAGGCAAAAAATAGAGACATTGATAAATGTTCAATCAGTTGAAAGAATCGTTTGTGCCCTCAAGAACGAGGAGTTTTTCACGGAAGACACAATAATATGCAGAAGAGTAAAAGTTTTATTTTAAATTCATGACGAATACGTTACGATTTGACCTAGTAGAGAATTTAATTTTTTAGAGTAGTCCATTTTGCCCCACGATGCTCTAAATATCAGGAAATACTGTAGACGTGAAACATACGAGCGGGAGTCGAACACGGGAGCTTTGACGTCTTCATCGAAAGCCTCGGAGGTTTATAGAGTAAACGCTCGTGAATATATAAACTGGGAGGGCGAGAGAAGTTTGCGTTCGCACCCAATCGAGAAAACCACGGCACAGACCACGTGCGTGAGCGAAACACAATTACAGTGACGGGGACCAGAACAGCCGCGAAAAATCGTTTGATATTTACGATCAAAACAGGATAGTCACGTGTTCGCGATGATTTCTTTATCATTTGGTTATGACGTTCGATAGAAAACTGCGAAAGAAAGTCGAACGATAAACATGAAAATAATCGCATATAAATGCGATACGAAAAGCAATAGAAAGAAAACTGAACGCGCGAGCGTATGGACTTGGTGCTGGCCGGCACACATGCCTTCTGCTTACGATCAGCAACTCGCTCTCTTTCTCTCTCCCACCACGCGGTATGGGAAAAAACCGTCGAACCGCAAAACGGCTACCGCAGCAAACGTCAGGGATTCTCGTGTTTTTTTTTCTCTCTCTCTCTCTCTATCTCTGTTCGTCATGTTTTTTATATCCTTTTTCGGAAACAGCCAGACCTACAGCAGAAGCAACGAATGTTTCAACGATTCCGAGTAGTCTCGGGACTGTAATCTGACCCTTGAACGAAAAATCGAACGATGTAGCAGTGCAAAATGTTTTTTCTTATTTCAATTTCTTTATAAACATCGAAAAATAACGCGCTCGTGAAATAACTGAATCGTCACTTAACCAAATCGTGTCGATCGGACTTACAGCAAAATATTCTCGCTTTATTTTTTAGTTTCTACATTAAAAATTCTTCGACGACTGTACTGACGAAACTGGCTGGCGAATGACCTCGAAACTCTGCGAAATTTCAGACTTTCACTCGATTTGCATTGAACATAAGTTTTAGATGAGAACGTATGCGCTAAGCATCCTTAAATATGTGATGCAAGTACATTCCCAAACAAAAATCTAAAAATCACGAAATGCGTTGAAATAATTTACAAAAGCCCGAGTTGTCGTTAATTTTTTCGTTCGTAGCGGAATTCACGATTTTTCAAAAGAGTCTGAACAATCTTAACGATTCATGAACCGTGAGCAATCATAACGAAGTATTCGCGACATTTGATTCGAGTGAAAGGTGCGGAAAGCTGCTGTGTCAATGACCTTGAAATAGATACGAATAAACAGAGGAATTATGACAACAATCCGTATCCCCATGATTAACGCGTGACACGCTGGAAGTCGAATAAAAACTTTTTTCCTTCAACTTGAATTTCCATCTATCGGTGACGCTCGAGTGATTCACGCCACAGTTTAAAAACAAAAAAAAAAAACAAAGGAAATTAAAAATGGCTGGAGCCCATAAAAGGAATCAGACTGCGAGCTGCTTACACAAATTCTGAACGAGACGGTGTACGAAATTCATTATCGCGTCAATATTTACGTTTGGAATTCACGAGATGAATCGGCGAAAAAAGCGATCGTTGCGCCGTGAGAACGGAAAGTCGAACATCAGTGAAACAATAAAAATTCCCGTGGTCCATATTCGCACCAATTGCGTTCGGTAAAAATGTACGCTCAACGTAAAATCCTCTGAGGAAGAGAAAAAAGGATCTATGGACAAAGAACTCGTGACGTAAGGAGAACAGGGAGAGCACATAAGCCTGCTGGCGGAAAAATCTTGGAAAAGTAATATACCGTAGGGCTTTTGCCAGTGAAACTGCAAGAATACGTCGTAGAGAGGAACGTGTTTCAAAACTGGACCACCAATGAGCCGAAGGCGATTTCCTCTGCCGCTTTCCGAATCCCTTAACACATACACACAAGTATGTACGACGTGGACAGTGTGAGCGTGTTACAGGACGTTGTATATATGTGTAAACATAACCACACGTACACACACATGGAAAATCCTCTTTTACTCCCGCACCCTTTTGATTCATGCGAGGGGTGCCATGGACGCGCGTACGCAATATCCTTCGAACTCACCCTCCGCTAAATCGACCGAGTATTTTACTGCGTAGTTTCTCCCCACGAAAAATTAAAGGACGAACAACCGAACCAAGAAAATATTTGTTTTTCGGTTTTCCACAATCGCTCCCGGTCACGATAAACAAAAAACACGTACGTATTTCATTAGCCGAGGAAATTAAATGACGAAGAAAATAATGAACGAAAGATTGTTGATGTGCCATTTTTAAAGCTGAGATAAATATAATCTTTTGGCAGTGAGATAAATTGATCGATGATAAGAATGTATCGCGATGTATTATCGTTGCTGTTTTTCTCTTCTAAACCAGGTTTGATTGGTCGTGCTAATGAGACGATTTTTCACCTCGTCGTTAACACTTCGTCTGTAAGAATTGAAAAATTAATTTTTTCATCCTTTTTTGATCCAATGAATGGACCGATCCGTCGTATTTGCCCGGACACGAATGACCCAGGTTTACAGACGAAGTGTTAATGTTGGAGAAAAAATATAATCATTGTCTAATGAGTATATAAAAGTGATTGAGATAACGTGGAAGTAATGATACTGAAAAATACTTACAGGTTCGATATTGTTTATGCGGAAAATTCCCGAAGCATATCGATTAAGCATTAAAGTATACGCGTCGATGAATTTAACGTTTCGTCTGAATCATCGAACGCGTCTTCATCACTGACGCACATATACACACACAATACGACGTACACCGCAAAAGTATGTGGAAAATGAGGTTTTTCAATCGTTTTTATGATTTCAGTTCAACAAAGATTCACTGGTGTTCACGAGAACAAAGTTTTCTATGATTTAGTCGAGGAGAAGGTCAATTTAGGTGAGATTTACAGTTACTGTCACACGTATACGGAATAACCGTATCAATCGTTCTCCGAAACGAGTTATATTCGAGGAACACGAGAGTAATATTACTTCTTGAAGACTGTTGTTGTTCGTCTACGAATATCTCTCAACGAACAATAGTTTTCCGATATCGACAATAGTCATGCATTTGCTTCGATGAGTTTCTCGCAGCAAGCAAAACTTTTCGAAACTATCAACAACACACACACACACGCGTAATCACGTAGACTGACTTGGCGTTTGCGCGCAAAGCGCTCTTCGCAGCACGAAAGTAAAAGTTGCGCGAAATTTTATATCGAATAAGCTTTTCTAACGAATCGTATCAAGTTTTATTGCCCGGTCAACCATCTGCTTGGAAAAGTTATCCTTTAGACGCATTATCAGTCGCGTTCAACACAAACGACGCGCTCTGCTACGTAAAACGATTTCAGGATGAAAAAGCGATGCTACAGCTGTCCGAGAAGCGATGTTGCCCCTACGCTGTCTCACGTAAGACTGTGCTCCGCTGAGAGGACTTCTTCGGCAATTCATGACCGCCCAATGCTTATAGCTATAGTATACCATAAGAGAACAAACGCGATGGACGCGACCTGCCTATACAGGCTTATGCATACACGCGTTCGGTTTCGGGTTCCTGCAACCGTCGAATTTTTCGTGTTTTCATTCCCAAGTTTTCGCGTTTTTTAGGCTTCTTTTTACGACGGTTGGTTTGTCGGAAATACACGGTAGAAAATACAGGAAGCTTTCCCTGAAATAACCCCTTTCTTTTATTGAGAACAAAAAAAAATCGAATTTTTAACTCGATTATTATATTTATTAACTAGATTTTTTCATAATACTGTCCGATCCGTTTTTGAGAATGTGACTTTACGAGCGAATAAAGACGAAATCTGTATTTCTCAGAGTCCCTTATGTTTTGGTCGGTCACGAAGCCAACAAGGGCGAAATATATACGGTCAGAGTTATAAATATATGGGTGAGACGTGCCAGGACGAATAGAAGCCCCGAAAAGTTTAGTATATTCAGAGAAATGGTGTTTCAGAGGCTCTACAGTGTTTGCTATAGTATAGTCCTTCGAGAGCAGGAAGGTAAGGTTATATCGTATCGAGAACACTGGGGCGAGCGTGAGCACGGAGCGTGAGTGTATGAAAAACTTCAGATCTCGATGCGGGGGTTAGGGCTACGTTCGTGTGTTTGGGCACGTATGCGTGTGAGTTACAGTCGAAGGGGAATGTATAGTTTCCATCCGGGGTATTTTACGGGCACACACGCTTATACAGATATTTATATACGTATCAATGTATTTGTGAACGACCCTTGTTGGTATTGTGATCCACCTGGCCGCGGCGTAGGCTGCAGGCGTTAGGAGGGGAGACAAAATGGTCGATCTCGTGCCCTGTTTTCGTAGCTTCGTGGCACGCGGGCAAATATTTAGTACCGCGAGGTTCCCGACAAGGCGATTCGCGAGAATTTACCGCAAGTCTCTTTGTCATTCATGGGCATAAAAATTTAATTCGTAAATTTGGTGGGCTCGTGGACTCACGTTTTCCGCATAATAACGTCTTCATGAGGGTTCGAACGGTTGAGCGTTAGGAACGAATGTCGGTCTGCCCGAAATGAAACTTTCGATGGACGATCAATTGTTTTTCTTGGTTTTTTTTCTCCAGAGAGATCGAGCATCGAAATATATAGAACGAGCTTCGGAAATAAATAAAAATAATACCTTTTTTTGTAAATTTCGATTTTTCGTTTCATTTCGATTGGACGGACAGCGTGCTGGTGAAATTGATGAAATTTTTAGGGGCTGGCTAACGGATCCACAGCCTTAAGATAATGGATCGGTCACCTCGAATTTTCGAAATTAACATTCTTCGATGTCGTTTGATCAATCAAAAAAAGGCTCTGTCAGCGTACGCAGGACCATGGCAAAAATCCGCTGACAGGGGCTTTTTTTATTGGTGAAACCGTGTCGAAAATATTACGACATTTTGAAAATTGCAGCTATCTCTCTCGCACTCACATTGCGAGAAAGTGACTGCTCCATCACCTTAAAGGGTTGAAGTAAACTATCCCCATGTACTCTCCGCACCTTCGAATTACTGCCGTGCCTCATATATTGGCCGCCTATATCCTAATAGAGGCAACTCTATACAACGTTGATCGATCGTTTGGACGCTCTAAATGGAAAACTGGGAGGGAAGGGATTAGAATCGCTTTACGATCGAAAACTGGTTAATATCAAAGTTTCATATTTTCATGCCGTATTTATTCTGGGAACCGGTGCTCGAAACGACTAACCTAGAAAAATCTATTTACGATCTTAGTTCAAGATTTCGCCAGCTCCACGCAGAGGGCGTGTCCGCTAATACAATAGTTCTGTAATTTACCGCCTGTCGCGCTTACACATACGAGCATACACAGGCGCGATATAATGGGCGAACGTGCGGTCGGTAATTAGATTACGTGTGTGGTTACCTCGCTCTCTCTCTCTCTCTCGCTCAGCGTGTCTGTCATGGACTTTCTCACCCTCTCACTGTTGTTCTCTGTTCGTGACACGGGAGATTTGACTTTTCGATTATCTCGCAACGCTCGTGGCTTTCCCCACTTTGACGAGGTTCCAGCGCCAATTTCCCGCCATTTTTGTAAACCATAGGAAAATAAGCGCTCATTGCACACGTCTCTCGCTCATATCGTGTTCGCCCGATTGCGAATCGCCGCGACACAAAGCTTTTGATAACTGCTTACAAAACATTGTTTACTGCTCGCATCCTGTACAAACGTATAATTTTCGTCTACATGGTGTCCCACGGTCGATGTGTATCCTGGTCTCTGCATTATCACATATTACGCGATTAGGTAAAAAGTCTGAATGCGATTCTCCATCATCTGCTGTTTTCGATCCGTAAAAACGATCGAAAACCAGTGCGTTTTTCGAGGCGCTTTCCCGAACGATCTACCAGACTTACAGAATTGTTGTCGGGAACTTTTTTGTAGAGAAATTAATGGGCTACATTATTGGTCCTATGCATTTCGACTCTATCTCCAACGGTTCGGACGCTGTGCGTCGTCAAAGTCAACAACCACGTCAACTTTGATTTTTGCAGCAAAAGGCAACTGAATCCGGAATCGCCGTTCGAGTTATATTTTCTAGGAAGCAGTTTTCTTTACCGAGTATTAACAAGGCAACGATAAATGTGAAAAATTAAAGTTTATACGCACAAGACTACGAAACAGATAAACGCGGAGATAGTAGAAAAAAAATCTCTCCTCATGAATAAATGTGCGATAGGAATACTTAATGCATATATTATTTTCTTTATCTCATACTCGCCCTAATCATCAGAGCGTGGTGTAAGACGCAAAGCTAGCAAATTACAAGAATATTTATCGTTCGCGATGTACTATCGTGAGCGCGTGACCTCTTCAGCGCCTATTCATCTTCGTCGGACACTTGCTCTACTGGATTACGAAAAAGAAATGGAATAAAAAAAGTGTCCTGCGATGTCGCCAGAGCGTGATATCAGGAAGAAACATGAAAGTTTCTCAGAAAATCCCATTCGCTTTTAATTCCCTGCCTTTTCAATATTTATCTCTCGCCCCCGGTGCGCCATTTACTCTGCTCACGATTCTTAACAGTTTACAATTTGTTTGGAATTCTCGACGAAAGAGGGCGAGTGTGGGAGTTGGTCGAGAGACGGAGCTAACCTCAAATTTTCCGGGGCTCGACCGTATGATTCCTCGACAGGATCGTTAATCGTTGTTTCGAACAAGGAATGAAAAATAATAGAGAGAAACATTTCTTTCTGTTCTCTGTGATTCAAAACCCCTAGCAAATCTCCAGTAACCTCTTTCGCGAGACTCCCAACCCTCTCACATGTCCGAGGGAGCTTTAACGTCTCGAGGAACAACGCAATTTGCCCTCGTTAACTCGGAACTTGACGTTAATTCGATTTCGATAGAAAATCAGTGGAAAAAAGGAAGAGAGAAAAGAACGATGAAGCGTTACGAATCTCAGTGACAAAAGCCTATAAAGGTTCAGGGGACGATGCGCGCTTAAGTGAATTATCGATACGTAGATAGTGTGGATCGGTGTTCGCGATGGTGACGTGACGCACCTGAATTTCCTAACCGCAAGAAACGATTCTGTCACGCTCGAGTAATCTTCGAGGCGCTGTTCGCTCTTCTCGTCAGTGTCGGTCATCAATTATTCATATGCGAAGGTACCGAACGATATGTGTTACGCTCGTGCCGTACATGAGAGATGGTACAGTCACGTGACCCTGGTGCCGCGCGGCACAGGGAAGAGTACGAGAAGCTCCGCTTTACCGGATTTGTTAATTGGTTCAATTGTCCCTCGGATCCAAAGAAAGCGGATGGAAACGAAAAGCTCGAATGAATGAAATTCGTTTCATGGCTCGAGCAATTGAATGAAAATTCATGAATCAAAACTTCGGCCGCTGGACCCGAAAGTAGGTCGCTTGGGGTGAAATAACTGATACACACGGTGACTCATTTTTTCGGGCTTCAAATTGCATTCATTTATTACAATAGTTGATAGAATAAAACATAAGTTAGGGATGAAAGTGACGTTTATTATCATGGCTTATTCGGCATGATAAAAATAATAATCCGTCGGCTTTGGCACGTCTGGTTATCGAGCATAATCTTCCGGGGGGGACCGCCGCTCTCTTTTTGCCTGTATTACGTTACGCTGAATCTACTTAATGTATTCGTCTTCTCGTTCGAGTGTTTAGAATTCGGGTTCCTAGTAATTTGACGCACCGATCTCTGCCATCGAAGTTTGTATATCTATTTTGATCGCAGCTTCGTTTTGAACGCGTTGCTTTCATTTGGACGCGAAGTAATGAGTATATGTGGGTGCCTGGGTATGTATATGCACGCGGGGGCGTAGACATGCGTATATGTTACACGGGCTGTTCCAGGCTTAGCGAGATACTGCGGAAAATTGGAGTCTTTGCTGGTGAATCGCTGATTGGAGGAATTCGGGTCTTTTCATCACGTTTTCCGGGCTAGCGGTTGGAGATAGCGTGTCAGAGCTCAGGACCAAACTTGTGGATCGTAAAATTTTCTGAAAAAAAGTTCCCGGTGAAGTTTGTCTAGCTTCTTTAGTTCGGCCATGAGAACGTTCTAAAGAGTGCACTCTAAAACCTGGTTGCTTTCGAACTGCTCTGGAGACTAAACCCCTTAAGATAGAAAGGTGTGATTGGGAACTTTTTTGTAGAAAATTGTATTTTCTACAAAATTGCTCTCATTCATTTTTTCTCTATCTCCAACCGTTTTCGCACTACGATCGATTTAATACGTGTGTGCGTTTCGGCCTCAAATTTAATCTCAGACTCATCGTCACCATGTTCGCTCTTCCGCTTGAGACTGCCTGTACACTGTATCTTCTGGGTAAAATGGCGCGTACTAATCGTCACTTTATACACGAACGCACACTCGCACAGAATACCTGCCTCGAGGCTACCATCGAGCAGAATTCCGAGCGAGAGATAATGAACGCGAAATAATCTATCCTTCATTCCAATAGGATTAGAAACATGGAGATTATATACTGAGAAGGAAAAGATCATTTTCGATCCGCCCCTGAAGGATCGGAAACGAATAACTGACCGAAATGGCACACTGCGGCATGAATTTTTATATCCCGACGCTTTTATTTACTATTTGGCAGCGAGTTCGAAGCATTCCATTTCAATGAATTAGAAAAAAAAAAATAGTACCAAGTCATAAAAATGGGGGGAAAAGGGTCCGGAAAACTTGCGAAGGGTTAACGTTGGACAGAGAGAAAGGAAATGTTCATCCATATCGCAGAAGACCTTGCACTGACAATCGCACACCTGCTGATTATAATTCCACAAGGAAACGTCATGAAGGTTTCCCTGTCCTCAATTGGAAAGACAACAGTTTGCAGTATTCGAAAACGAATCGAATTACTGCTTGATAGTTTCACGTTCGAGAAGAACATAACAAAAAAAATAATTGAAACATTTCAGGGATTCGTCATAATCCTTAGATAGGAAGCTTCGACGACTCGAAAAACTCGTGTCCATCGTTTTATTCACTGTGGAACTCTGCCGTATTTTATCGAATGCGTAGATGGCGACACTTGACGATGCTTCTTCTTTAAAGCGGATCTGCAGAGTTGGCCGAGTCGGTGCGACGAAGGAAATCTGGCGTCATTCCAAGTCGCAATTGCTTAAAAAAAAGCGCAGTTCGGCAGAATTGTCTAAATCGTTCGACTTGGTCGGCTTTATTGAAGAATTAAAAAGAAAACAGAATATTCGATCTGCCTCGTTTAGCTTTTCTGTTTTTCGACTCGATGCATGCAAATTTTCATATTATCCGGCAAGTACTAAATACTCTTCGTTACCAACAGTAAATAAGACCGCGAAGAGAGTCGATAGTTGAGCCGAAAGATGGCGCAGCGATTCGGCGCAAACGTTGGCCGTGAAAAAAAGCGCGTCCGTTTTTTCCGAAGTTTGCCAATTCCGGACAAGCGGATCATTGTTGACACGACGTCGACAGGCTAATAAGCAGCTTAAGTCGAAAATGATGCGAGAATGAATCTCGGCCGAAAGAAATGAATTTTTTTAACCGTTCACCTCAGGAGATTGGATGCGTATTTGGACATGCGAGCGTCGGGGCTCCACAAAGTTGCAGAAAATGATGAAATCTTGCGATAGTATCTCATGCCTTATATATAATTATATTCCGCAAGAATTGCATTACGTGACGTTATTAAAAAAAATTCCTACTCTCAGTCGTCGCGAAATAATGTGAAATAAAAATCCAAAGGTTTCTCTCGAAATCTCGTGCAAATCTGTATAAATTCCTTCGTGCCTGCTTGAGTTTTTTGATTAATTATTTGTTTGATTAATTATTTGTTTATTTGGTTATTCTTTTATGCATTTCGTTGCTCTATTCAACGTATTACTATCACAAAACGACTTTATTTAGGATTCTTTAAAAATTTGGGATAATTTTTCTGACGTTTAAAATTTGAGATATTTATTTTCTAATTTTTTATTTTTCCCATCTAAACGCGTGTAAATTGAAGTCGCGTTTCTTTTGTTTTGTTCTTGCAACTTTTTAACGAAACGTGACTTCAATTCACACGCGTTTAGATGGGAAAAATAAAAAATTGGAAATTAAATACCTAACTCAAATTCTAAACGTCAGAAAATTTTTCTTCACAGGAGAAAACTGTTAGTTTTGGTGCCAAGAACGTTTATACCAAATTTTGAAAGAACCCTACATAAAGTCGTATTGTGATAGTAATACCTTAATCGCCATATGGCTTTCGCAAGCCTCAAGGAATGGTGATCCATTCTCACATGATTTTTTGTCTGACGCAAAAGATTACGCTGAGCTGTGGCTTGACTACCAGACCCCCTCCCCTCCACTTCCGCGCGTTCTCTCTTCCTTCCAGAGTATTCTGTTATAGGAAGCATACATGTATCGTTCTTATCTCGTGCGATTGCACACCTTAGGAGGTTAAATTACCGGGTCGCTGATCCGGTGGCCAACTGACGTATGATACATGCGGACAAGCATGCACAATTGCATTCCGAGAATTAGGCGTGTGGTCAGTCGCTGGATCGAAGTTTTGTTTTGTTTTTTTTTATTTATTTTTCATGCGAGAGGCACTTCACGCCAACTTTACATTCCGAAGCTCTTTTTTGCATATTTCGGCAAAATTTTTGTTGCGTTCTTCGTGTCGTACGAGAAACAGGGCGACGCGAATTTCAACGTTTGTTTATTTTCAACAAACGCTTCGAAACCCCGTTGCGTAGAGGTTATGTTCGGGAAAATAGACCGCAGGCATGTTGGGCTTTTTCGTCAATATCGGCGGTTTGCTTCCGGTCACTCTCGTTGCTGCTGAAGCACGAAAACGCGGTTATACGCACGTCGTAAATTGTCGTATTTTTGTTTTTCTAATTTTCTAGAGTTTCGTTTCCAAAGCCCTTCGTTATTCGTGAGTGTATCGAAAAGAAAAAGATGGAACGATGGAAAAGAAAAAGTATACATGGTAGATTTTGGCGTCGACTCGGACTTGGGTCTCCAAAAGCCGAGCGTAAGTTGACGGGGACGGGGATCGATCGTTGGACGATTTGTACGTCCAATTACTCGACTCGCGTTTAATCCGTTGGTTGAGAAACGTGTGTGAACCCGAAATATATGGAGCGAAAGCAAAGAAAGGCATGAGCAGGCGGAGGGACGATCGAGTTTGGCGATCGAGTTCCACGAGAGAACGAGGCATGTCTCTCCTGAATAAAGGGTGAAAACCGGGTCTTGAACGCGAGTTTGTCCCGCCGGCGCAAATTAAGGTCGGAAGGAACAACTCGAACAAAAAGATGCTGAGCTTCGAACTGTTGCTTGTTTCATGTTGGTCCGTCTTTGTATGTGTGGACACACATACTCGTCGACGATGGAGTTAGACGCGTTGAAAAGTCGAGTCGAAGTTCGGGGAAGGAGATTACGGAACGCTGTCGAGCATTTGCAGACAAGTTTGCACTTCTCTCTCTCTCTCTCTCTCGCGCGCTCTATCTCCGTCTCGCCTTGATTTTTCTTATTCCTTGCGGTTCTCGCGTGCACACATTCAGGAACCAGAAATATCATTAAATTAAACTTCTCCACCAAAAAGGTTCGGTTGCAATATTACGATTTAGTTCGAAAACTCAATTTTCCCGAGCAAATTTTACTGCGGGAACCGACAATGTGATGATGCTTCTCAAACGTTCACGTTCTACCGAAGAAATGCACTTTCTCTCTCCGCGTCCCTCATTTTCTCTCTGTATCTGACTTTCTTCTTTTTGCTCGATCTATTTGCATGAACTCACGTAAACCAATCTGCATGACGGGAATCTCCTCGCGCTCGCTTGCATTTGAACCCGTGTATTTTGTAAGGACATACCTATCATGATTGGTACGAATCAAGAGACGCGGCAGCGGCTCGACGCCAAGTATTTAAAAAAAAAAGCGTAGCGCGAGCCCGTCGCGCTCTCATATACAGTAAAACAGGCGTTTTATGACGTCACAGAAACTTTAAATCGTTTTTACGGGAAAACGGGGCAACAGAAAAATTTCATATTAGATCAGAATTTTCTACGATTTTTTATCTTTCGAATGGTCCTTGGTGGAACAGAATCCGTTCAGCCAATCCAGAGAAATCTAACATTGGAGATTTTGGTCGCGCGTTTTGGGACGCTCTCCGTTTTTATACTATACGTGATTAGAATTCGCGGAGAACGATCGCGACTGCGAATCTGAAGTAATTCGTACAAACATTCCTTTACGACTACATTTCATCAGATTTTGATGTAATCATCACGAGGGAGTGAGATTCCATTGCGTTGCTAAAATCAACATTGAAGAAGCAATTTCCACTTTTATCGATTCCATAAAATGTATTATTGACCTGACCCGAGGCGTTTTTCAAATCGCTGTATAGGGTAAAACACCCGATAGTCAGCCAGAAACCAATAGTCGGCCTTACATGAGTGCGAAGAGTGGAAAATATATCTTTCGTACTCTTCCCACTCATACAAAGAATAGGCAGAGGCCGACTACAGGTTTCTGGCTGAGTACTGGGTGGTTTACCCTACCAGTGAAGATGCATTTTTTGTTCTGTTTTTTGTCGATACGTATTTTGTAGTAAGTTATCAATATTTTATAACTCTGAATTTATTTTTTGACGAAAAAGAAAAATAAATGCCAAAAAATTCGTTGCCATTAAATGCAAAACAATCGATGACAGAAAATTGTTCGGGTCAAAATGACCCGGTATGCACTGGAAGGGTTAATAAAACGTGTATCATGTGTTCGTATTGGTTAGAAAAGAATTTGGCTTTTCGCCAAAGTATTGTGAGCATCGTGTTTACAGTTCGATGAATCAATAAAGAAAACAATGTCGAAAGATAGTTCTGAAAGTGTTTTCTTCTCCCTTCAAAAATTGCATTGTTGACTCAGTGTCGAATTCTAAAAGAAATGACAAATGTGGTTTCAACAGAGTGAGCAGTTTCGGGGAATTGTCGGACGGACAGGTAGAGAGTGTGAATGAAGACGCACGAGATATGACAGTAAAGAGGTGAAAACTTGCATGTAAAATGAAAATGATGATGCACTGTACGCTCTAAAGCACGTTGGTGAATTTCAAAGAAAACTAATGGGAGAGCGACTGAGAGAGATTGTGGGAAGAAAAATATTTAAAGAGAAACGTGAAGGAGTGAGAAAGAGAGAGAGAGCGGAGGAACGTAACCTGCAACAGGCGGCTCATTAAAAGTTTGGTGGTTTCGCGAGTAGCGGCGCTAGTGTCGCCGACCGGCGCGAAGTGAGGATGCCGTGAGCCTCGCGCGCTGGATCTGGATACACGAGTTGACGAGTTCAGTGAAACGCCGGTACTCCAGGCGTTAATATCGTGCGGAGCGAGTAATCGTTCTCATTGCGCGGAAAACACGTTTTCGAAGGAAAGATTACACGAACGCAGTTGAAATCTGTCATCGGGATTTGTTCTTGAGTCTATCTCGAGGAACAGTGTTTATTGTGAAAAGTAAAATTGACGGAAGGACTAGAAAAACAATAATTACTTCGGAGGGAGTCAGTGACGTGAGGTTCGAATATTTTATCCGGGAGATTTCACACGTAATAGACGATATAATTGACACGGAGTGACCGGGAAACGAAAAGTAAACAAAAATAAGCGAAAAAAGAAAAGATTAAATATCCAATCGTTCCGATCACGTGTCTTCGGAAGATTGTGCGTCGATCAACGTCACCGATTACGGGAAATGTGAATGAAAATAAATGAGACACTTGTGTAAACTTAACCTGAATGAGTTCTCGGATTTATATTCGAAAGTGTACGCGCGTGTTCTTTTTTTTTTTTAGTATCTGTGTGAACGTAAAGCCGTCCGAGGTTCGGTGATTCATCGATCCTCCGTTCGTATTTCCTTTCCGTGTGTTCTTTTCTCTTTTCTCTTTTCTCTTTAATGTCTCGTATTTCAACCGGAAGCTGAAAAGGAACGGCATATTGAAAACTAAAGAAGACTGTACACTCGCGAATGATTTCAAGTGCCTATAGCGATTATGTACGTGCAAACAAACACATGCATACGTGTGTACGGATAATAAACACGATACGGGTAAACGCGTGCTTGGCGAAGTGAGAAAGAGAGAAAACAAAGAGAGGGAGAGAAGGGAAGGAGGCTCTCGTGCTCGAAACTCGAGATACACACACACGCGCGCACAAAACCTCTTCTCGTTTCATTTTTACGTCTTTCTTGTGTTCGTTGGTTGTTTGACAACGACAAATATCAAACAGAGGCGAACAAGTGGGCTCTTATACGTATAGATATCCATATCCACACAAAAATATATAAACATAAATGCAAGAGAGGCGAATGAACCACGAAAGTGTGCAGGTGGTCCCGAACGAGAAAAATTGCGAGAGAAACTTTGAAAATTTCTCACGATCCACATTTTTTCTTCGGGTTATTCCCGAAAAGTTTGACGAATTCTCGGAGCTTTGCTCTCACCTTCTCTCTTCATAACCACGTCAACGAAGTTCTGTATTTCGTTTCATCTTGAAATTGTGGTTAGCCGTTTGTTCGCGCGCATCTATCCTGTTTTTCGAGCGTGGGAAGTCTCCAGACCCCGCCAGCGAAACAGAGCAAGAAGATTTAAGAAAAAGAGACACTTCACCGATCGGACTTGCGATTAGTGGTAGAACCAACAAAAGCGGCGACCGTAACATTATACACACATTCTGACCGCGCTACGTGACATATAAATATACACGTACACATTTACTACATATATTTACATAAAACATCGCGTTCCACGCTCGGAAATCAAGTTACAAGAAAAATGTGATCTTTGAGAGTCCGAGACGAGTGTATCAAGACTGAACACAACAACGACACTATTCAGATCGAAATTCGCGATTAAAATTTCGCTTTTTTCCCCCGTTTTTTTTTTTGCAATCTTTCTTTTTCAATCAATTCCGCTACAAGATGGAAAGGAGTAACGGTAACAGGATGAGGCTAGGGCCGATGGTCGGTAGTTTCTTTATCGCGATTCTGTGTGTACGGTGCTCCGATTCGAACGAACTCAAGGACTATTGTTCGGTGCATCGGTACGAAAATTTGGTCGTCAGCGGTCTGAGATTCACGAAAGAGGTCGTTACGACCGAATACGCAAACGTCGGCGCTTTCAAGGCCATTCACTGTTGTCTACGAGGATACAGAAGCATCGAATGGTGAGTTGGAAAATCCTTTGTTATTATTTCCTCATATTTTACAACCTTCGACATTTCTATCTTGTTTTCTCGACATTCATGGAACTTTAATAATTTCCGTGAACGAGCACGAATTTTTCGTAAACAAAACCAGCGTCGCGCGTGTATACATTACGTATCGTTCGAATTCTCGGTGCCTGGTATTTTTAACGAGAAAATACATTGTTAGCAAAAGTTTTAATGGAATATTTCTCGTTATTTCAGTTCGTATTATCAAATGAAGTCAATCATTTGAAAATAATACTATTCGTGTTTGAAATATTTGTTTTTCGATCTCTCATTGATGCTAACGAACCGCAAATGCGACTCGAGAAACCGGGAAATGGTCTCACTCCATCTTTATTTCATTACGAAGCGACTTTTCTCGTTTCGCATTCATTGCAACTTCTCGATGATATTAAAGTTTGCACTTCTGGAATGCAGCGAAATTTTGTTTACTCTTAAGCTTTTCATCAATTTATTAAACATTGATGAGTCGAGATAATTGAAAGTATTTTTGTTATTAAAAAAAATTTTTTGTACAACTGTGTGAACTTTTTCGATGGAAAAAAATGTTCGCGGTCTCTTTGTCGTATTTTTTTTTTTTTTTTAAACCGATCGAATTTTCTTCGCGGATTTTATTTTACAAATTGTCCAACCACACACTGTATAAAAATATTATTCTCCGGTGAAGAGAAAGAAGCAATTCACTTGGATTGGAATTATCCAAACTTTAGAGACGTCTCGTTAAGTTGAAATAGTTTTTTTTTCCCAATTATGAAACTTTGGAGAGTGCCTCGTGGAAAGCTCGTTAGTGTACTTTCTGTTTTTAAAATTCTTGCTCATCAGTCACATACAAACTGTTGAGATTTTATTTTCACGATGTTGAAGTTTGCATCGTTGAAATGCAACGAAATTGTGTTTTTACTTGAGTAGAGCTCGAGATTTTTATTCTATATTTGGTCAGGACCATAAAACGATATTTTTTTAGGATCCGAAGGAAAAATCGTCACGGTTTTTCAAATTGAACAAACAATTGATAGAAAATAATATTTTTCGTTGCGTCCCAACGTTGCAAACTTCGGATTCATTTATTTTCCTCTCTTTTCGTACACAACTTTGGTTTCCCTTTGTTAAATCTGGCATTATTTCACGCCGAATTGATTACTGAGTTCCGTTATAATTTCGCGACTCGTTAACGCGCCTTTTTAATTTGCTTATTCTCTACGTTCCACCCTTTCAAAATTACGGGAAATTTGAACTTTTGTAGCTGCGTACATTCCGATAGAAAAATACGGAAAAACTTGGGCTCTCGCGCGACAATAAAAAATACGGAGGTTACAAATGATGTAATCATTTGTCTGTACTCGTTTCGTAATTTGCATGAATCGCTCTTGATAAACGCTGCTACTGCGAGATTCAAATTAGCATCGTAATCTCCTTTTCCGGATTTTTCACGATGACAAAAATGTCGTTTTTTTTTTTTTAAATCCTTTATCGTCAGCTTGTTATTCGCAACCTGGAACCGACAACGTCAACATGCAATTTTTATCGCATTGAAATTTTCGTCGTTCGTATAAATATAATTTTTTTTCTTCTTTGAATTGAAAAATTTCGTTTCTTCGTCGATTTACTTTTTCACAAAAATGCGGATTTTTGGAAATGGTAAATAATAGTGTAACCAATTTTACATGAAAACTGCCTGGTTCCGGCGTCGAGATTTTTTTTCTACAGAATGAAAACTTACAAATAACAGAAAATTTGAATTTTCTGTTAGTTAAAATTTGATTTTTAATTAAAAATGTTTATTTTCATTCTCTCCTTTTACGTTTCAACCAATTTGATAACTCGTCCGTGTAAGTATCGTAAAAATACCAAGAAATAAATGAGTTTCCGGCGGTAAGTTCGAGAGCGAACAAGTCCTGACCCGTGAGGGATTTTCCATTTTTTTTTTCTTCGTTTGTTCTCGTACTTGAATTTATTTTTTCGTTTCTTTTATTCTGCGAACGGGTTTTGTGACTCATCGACGACGGAGACGACACGATGTACCGTGTTTCCATCGCTATTCGCCAGCCCGACAACTTCCTCGAGTTCTTGTGGTCGCGCTGGTCCATCTCCGTTTCTATATGGGCGTGTCCGTGTGTGTATGTGTAGGTTGCTACGTAGTAGAGGAACTTTGTGCGGAGACTCGTGTACATGACGCAACAATTCGCGACTCGCCAATGAAATAGCCTCCGCTCGGAGGGTTCCAATTAAATTCATTTCGTAACCGAATAAACTGGAGCAAAAATCATGAAACATCTATCACTCTGATTCTCTTTATGGCTGTGGAATTAATTCGTACGAGAAAATATACTGGAAAAAGAAAAAATGAGAAAGAACGTAGTGAAGAGCTATTTAGGTTGGTGGAAAGTGCAAACTTTCGCTAAGCGGGATACGAGAAAATAGGCGAACTTTACGCTGGTGCGTTGAAATAACGCTCCAGCACAGATTGAAGTGAAAATTGAGGATTTACCACACACTTTGCTTTTGTTTATCCTTGAGGCCGTATTTTCGTTTGGAATTCTGCTTTCAAAGGTATTTTCACCTTTTTTTTGATTACGATTCACTCCAATGACGCATTAACCCTCGGGTCGAAGGGCTGAGCGAACGAATTCTATTAAGGAGATTCATTCCCTCTCCGGAATCTTTTGTTTGTCCGCGAAAGCATTGGCGCTTTGACTTGTTCGTCAAAACAGGATTATTCAATCCATAATATTGTTGAATCATTGAAGCTTCTGGAAAACTTGTCGAAAACACCGAGAGCGTGATATAAATACACTGAGAAAAGAAATTTGTTGATATAACAAAATTTGTGTTGAATCAACAAATCCTGCAATCACGGAGGGCGAAAAAAATATTTTGTTCATTTTACAAAACAATTAAGTTATTTCAACTGCCCAAAAATAGACAACCCATAACTTCCAACCCACAGTTGGTCCATCCAACAACTCAAAAGTTGATCAAAATGATGATTTAGTTTATACAACTGAAAGTTTTGTTAAACGGAACGCACGGTATTTTTTTTGCTTAATCTCTCAAATCAATCAAACATTTAGTCAACCAGAGTTCGATTTTGTTATTCAAACGACTTATTCATTTGGTCAGAATAAACGACTAAAGGTGTTGAAGCAACTGAACGACTGCATCAGGATAAATTGATTGTTTTGACCACCTAAGTTATTGCCTCAACTACATAAGCGTTTACCGCAACATTACTTTTTTTTGAATCAAACGATTTCAATTTGTTCGCAACAATTTTGTTGATTCAACAAATTTATTTTCTCAGTGTATTGAAATTTTGTCGATTCATAGACGAAATTTACGATGTTGAAGTTTGCATCGTTGGGTTGCAACGAAATTACATTTTTTTTTTGGAAAACTATCTTTTTTCTGGATCGAAAGCCAAAATCGGTACGAAAATGGTAATGGTTCTTGAAATTTAACAAACAATGAATATTAAAAGTATTTTTCGTTGGAGCCCAACCGTCAATGTCATCGAAATTTCACGACTTTTTATCGAAGAAATAATTCTTCCCGTCCTTTTCGCTCTCTCTCTCTCTCTCTCCTTCTCCTCGCACTCCGTTTATGACAAGTTGTTACATTTCCTTCTCGCCGTTTTATCTCGCCGCTGTACAATTTTTTCCGAGTACTTGGGCTCGAGCGTGTGTCATTTAATTCGTCATACCTAATTCAATGAAAGCTCTATATTCACGTATATACGTCGTTAGCCTGTAGTTTGTTTCTCGTTACTGGAAATATCCTCGTAAGAGGAAAAGTCACGCGAGCTTCCTATCAATAACGCTACAAATTGCCACGTCCCCCTCTTTCAATTCCCCGTCGTTGGAAAACATCGTTTTCGATAATTTATTTGTTTTTTCAATTTATAAAGAAATTTCGGGGGGTCCTCGGTCTGAGGAAACTAGAAATTCTCCTCGAGCATGATTTCCGAAACATTTCATTCGGCAGATCGACCCACCGTTCATATTTTTATTTCCTCCGAAGGACACGATTTTCATTGAAAAAAAAAAAAATAAATTATTGTACTTTTGGGACGGAGAGTTTATTCGGGTTTCTCTATATACACGCGATTCCTATCTGGATCAAAGATGAACCGAAAATACTTACAATGGGAAGGAGCGAACTTGAGCTCGTATGCGTTTGAGTGTATCGACTTTGATCCATCCGCGACGACCCCCCAGTGAGCCACGAAAGAAAAGTTTTGCCCTCGAGCGATCCGGCTAAAGAAACTTGGAAAGGATGCTGCCACGGTTTTTAAATTTACGGAGTTTCGCTCTTTTCCCTTGGGACGTTTGTATGGGTTTGTGCGTGTGTCTGTGCGTGTGCGTCTTTGTAGACATGTATATAAACAACACACTCAGATAGACTCGCGTAAGTATTATTCGTGGACTTTGGTATAGGAACGAGGATAAAAGAGAGCACGAAAAGTCGAGGACATGCTAGTAGGTCGTCCAAGGGGGTCACTTCCTCGAAATCACAAAAGGGCACACCCTCGTTCGTCTACCGAACGGTTATCGTCAACACACACACACACACACACACATATTTGCCACCGACTCTCATTTATTTCTATTCATTCCTTCGCTATTATGTTCCTTTCTCTCTTCTTCTCTCTCTCGCTCCCTTTTATCCTCTTTTTTCACCTTTTTCACGATTTTTTTCGCCTTTTCCACGCCCGAATGTAGCGTCCTGGCTCCTCCGAACCGTCGGAAGGCTTTGAAAAGCTTTCGAAACTTTGGTCCATTATCGGAGAGTCTTTCGATCGAAATACTCCACATTTCTAATCGCAATCATTGCTCATTCGTGACAATGAGCTTTTATCGATTTTTCATGTCCATAGAAATTTAACAATTGTCATTTATTTTTAACCGTTATCAACTTGAAAACATTTTGCACTCGCTTTTTTTGTTCTTAAACGAACAGAGTTTACATTTTTATTTCTTACGGATTTATTTGCCGGGAATTCTTACTTTGCAAAGCTCGAAAAATCGTTGTTATTGCTCTAATCAATAAATCAATTGATCAAAAATATATCGACCCAGGGAAACGTTTCTTTATTCATTTTACCGTAGATGCCACTATTTTTTAATGTCCTTTGGCAAAAACACCATTTGCCTTTTATGATGGCGAAGTTTTCATCGTTGAAACGCAACGAAATTCTTTTCTTTCTTTAGCAGAGCTCATAATAATTTTATATAATATTTGATCTAGCCAATAAAGCGATCCTCTCTTGCGACCGAAAAACTCAATCGACACGAAAAATTGGTATGATTTTTAAAAGTCAATAAATTATTAATAAAACAAAAATAATTTTCTTTCAAACTCAACGTTGCAAACTTCACAGTCGTTTGCCTTTTTTCCACTGACTTTGACGTTAGGCTCGCTACGACTCTGTTAATCCCGCTGCTAACTTCCACGTGCTCTTGTGTATCCATGTGTGCGTGTGCGTGTGGATGTGTTTGTGTTTGTGTGCTGGAAGAAATACTTTAAAAGAGCACAAACGCTCTCGGGAACTCTGGTCCATTATATTTCTCGCTATTGAACAGAAAGGCGCGTGTTCTCGAGGCCTCATTGTCCAGGTGCGAGAAAAGCACCGGATTCCACTGACAATACCTGCTGCTTGTCGAGGGACCGTATACACTGCCAGAGCAAAGTATAGGCAAAAGCCCGTCCCGTCTTGAAATTCGTTCCGCCGACTCGGAGACCTGGCTCACACTTCTCTCGAGTGCGAAACTTATACACGCGACAAATTTTACAAAGAGCACACTCTAAACAGACGCTTTCCATACACACTATTTCCCATCGATTGGATTTTTGTTTTTTTTTTGTTTTACTGTAACTCGATAATCATAAAATAATTTTTTGTTGGGAAAAACATTTTTAGCATAAAACAGAGTGACCAAGGTCATTGGTCCGATACAGAAAATACAGCTGGTCGCGGACTACGAGCTCTTTTTTGTCTTTGGATTTTAAGGACGTTGTATGCAAAATTTTCTATCGAATGAATTTCTTTAAATTTGGACGACACAAAGAGAATCGTGATATCTGATAGCCCGCGCAATTTTAAGAGGCTTCACCATGTAGGAATCGAGATATTTATAAAAATCACAATTTTCAATAGTTTCTCGTAGAAGCGTGTGTTAAAAATTGCAATTTTCAACATTAAATATTTCGATTTCTGCATGGTGAAGCCTCTTGAAACTTTACAAACACTTTTATGCAACATCGAAGAAGCTTTATTTAGTTTTTCAAAAAAATCGGTCGTTAAATTTTTCCTCGGACAATGTTGGATTTGTAACAACTTTTTTTTTCATGAACTTAAGTATATTTTTTAGTATCAAATATGAATATACACATTTTTAAAGATTTTTCTTCTACATAGTTTTCGAGTAATCGAACACTACATGCATAAGCATAGCATTCGAATATATATAGGTATATCTTTTGCATATTGTAAACTCCAATTATTCGAAAACTATGTAGACGAAAAATTTGAAAAAAATTGTGTCATCGTATTTGATGCTAAAGAACGTTATCACCAAATTTTATTACTTTCTTATTATATTGTCGTATGTAGCCAACCTCATTAATCGCCCTCGGCCGATCTTCAATCGTTGCTTTTCTTTTTTATTTATTTATGCGATCATCTATTATTTCCATGACGATGTGTAGATCCTATGAGCTTGAGCCCTGAATTTATTTTCGAGGTTGAAGCTCATTTTCTAGGAAAGATTCATCGGAATCGATCCACTCGTTGCGGTGGGCTAACTTTAAGAAATTTCTCACGCTTATGCTCTCGCATTCACCTCTGTGTCGATCCGGATTCGTTGGCATCGTTGTCGCGACGTAAGTGTCGCTTTCTTTTGTCTTTTAAGACTAAAGACTCGACACTCGCTCTTTTGTTTTTCCTCTTTTGCTCTACGATCCGAATATTCTCTGTAGCTATATCTACAGCAGCTCCCAGCACCTGTTACACCTCTGCGTTTACTCCCGTTTACACAGCTTATCGTTCCCACGTTCGAGCTCATTTTGCAACCACGAAATAATAAGTTGAATCCATTGGTTAGTGGCTTTTCGATCATAATACTTGATTGAAACTCTTCAATTTGCGTAATGCATTGATATTTTGTCCAATTTGACAATTTGATCCGGAGTGCAGTTCGTTCGCCTCTGCAGCAGCTTATCGATCGGTTTTTACACGAAAAAATATCAGCAATTGGTTGTAAACACTGTTTCGTACGAGTGCAGTGTAAAAAATCGAAAAAAAAATTTACTGTCTCGAAAAAGTATTGAAAAAACTTAGATCCATGCGATGGTCAGTATTAACCTAAAAAAAAAGTCACGATTTTATTTCAAATTTTGGCATGGCATTTATCGAAAAAAAATATTGCGTGAAATCAAAGATGATCGAGTGCAAATTTTGAAATGCATTTTCGAGCAACTTTTATCGAGATTTCTTCGGTTTTAGATTTTGTGGTAATTATTCTTCGAACTCATGAACTTTGTGATTTTTGATGGGGCGCGATAACTGATTATCGTGTTTTCCCTTGACCCACCGCGTAATGGATTTACATTTACGTGTAAACATGATGTCGTGTTCGAGGAGATTATCCAGAATGTGTGGACCAGAGATAAATAAATCGGCGTGTGGTTGTCGCTGTGTGGATATTGCGTATGTGTGCCTCACAGATAGAGATAGATTGGTTAACTTGGTTTTCAAAGCGTCCGGTGGCTTTACGGAATAGAGAGAAAGAGAAAAGAGGAGAAATACGACGAGGGATATCGGTCTCGTCCATCGATGTTTCCGTGCCAGTCGGGACACTGGTTGCTTTTTTTTTTGTTTGTTCGTTTTAGCCTGTTCCTCTCGCTCTCTTTCCCATCTATCTATCGGTCCGCATCTATTCAACTACCTGTGCGGCTTGCTTTCGGTTCCCTACGTCGTTTTTTTTTTTTTTTTTGCTCATCCCTCACCCTTGTTTTCACATCTTCTTTCTTCCCTTTTACAAACGATCGCGCGGTGTCGTTCTCGGGTGACGTCTTCACTCTTTAAACGTCCGCTATTCCAATCCCAAGCGAAATAGCATGCATAGAATGTCTCTCACTCCGCGTCCACCTCGAAACACAATCGATGCGGCTTCTCCGAGAGAAATGATTTTTCGTCAATAGACTCGTGCTTCAACGTGTTTTTTTTTTTTTTTCTCACTTCTGCTTTGATTCGCCGCTTTGTTTTCCTCGTTTTTGCACCGACTCACTGTCTGTAACTTGTCGCGTGGAAATTCCTATTTTCTCCTCACGTCACGCGTCCAGTCCTATAGTTTTTGTTTCCACGTACTCAATCAACTCTTCTCCTCCTGCTCTTCTCGTATTTCTTTCCTTCTCGCGCAGCGTTTCTCCCCACTGCTCACCCACCCACCTAACCAACCACCCACCCTTCCCCTGCCAAGCTCTTTGCCGGAGTTTCCACGAATTGCATAGTCCCACTCGACACGAATTGCGAAGAGCTTTGCACGGTCTATACATCGTCCATGTCGTTAAATTACCACGCATGCAGCATTACATGTATAGCCGGTGCATGGGATCGCATCGTCGTCACTTTTCCAGGAATATTTATCGGTTTTTGAATTAAAACCAATTTTCCGGAATACCGATGGCAATTTACAACACAAATTAGGAAACGATATTTCGTTGATATATGCTCGCACCATATTCGTTGCGCCAATAAAGCGGCCATAAAGCCTGTCAAATGTGTGACAGTGAAAAATAAACTGGAATATTCCGGTTTGTTCAAATAACTTGCCGCGGAAATTCACGCTTCCCATCGACAGTGCCGCGTAACGGAAAATCAACGTAGCTTTTAGTTGCTTGTTTATTTTTATTTTTCGCGTCTTTTTTTTTTTTTTATTTGCAAGCGGCTCTTTGAATTTCGTGAATGTTGCAAAAAAGAAAAAAAAGAAAAAGAAGAACGACGCGGTCGCCCAGTCCACAAACTTTTATTCACGCTCTTCGAGCTCTCTCGTCCTGCAAGTTTGCAAAAAAATAGGTCAGAGGACCTCATCCACCTTATCGAATAGGCGACCAATACGACTTTTAATTAGATCCTGAAAAATGGCCAATGTTTGTTGAGACTTTGACTCTTCCATAGTCGACCAAAAATTTTATTCGGATTTGCAATTCGATTTTATACGAATTTCATATGATGCTAAAGTTTCCGCATCGTTGCAAATAAACGAAATTTAAATTTGTTCTAAATCAAAAAAGAAACTTTTTCATTCCACGAAAAGTTTAAAAAAAAGAATAAAAATGGCGGAAAAAATTTGTCCTAAACTTTTGGTGGAACAAAAAAATGGTATTTTTTTACTTTTTGAAATAATTTCAATTTCGTTTATTTGTAACGATGGAAACTTCAGGATTTCATTAAATTCAATGAAAAACTAAAAAATCTCGAGTTTTTTGTATTCGATTATACGAGCTGAAGGTGTGAAGCCTTTTCCCAATACACCGGTAATGAGATATTAATTAATTGCCTATACACAATCAGCCTCGTGAGAAAACAAGCGTGTGGTGTTGGGGCCAGAGCTTTCTCTTGCAGGGATTCGTTATTTTTGCTCATTTCATCTTATTATCGCGTTAGCTTGATTGTCACCAATCGATTAATATCCTAATCAACTGCGTTACGGAAGTGAAAGTCGATTCCAGAGTCTCTCTATCTCTCTCTCTCTCTCTTCAAAATCGCTCCATCAAACGATTTATCGTGTCACAGGCACCGCTCGAGGCCAACCTGTGTGTGTGTGTGTGTGAGTGTGTAATTATACGTGGAAGACTTTGAGACTGTCCATGAGCAATAATGCCGGTGGATATGTGGTCAGACCTCCGGGGATTCACAAACCGACCTCCGCGTGCGTTACGAACTCGCACATATCGTGTCACAACCCAAACGAAGGAAACGCGTCGCATGATATTCTTCGATGTATGAAAACTCTGAAGAGCCTATATGGCGGAGGAAAAATTGGAGAGAGTTTGACGATAAAGACGAATAAGGCAACTTATACGAAGCGAGGAGGAAAACGAGCCAGAAGGAGATGGAATAGAATTACGTTTTGAGGGGAAGCATGAATTGGCGAAGAACGGAACCGTAGCATAATATGCTGAGGGAGGGAGGACAGAGAGAAGTTGCCGAGTATACTACGCGGTTCGTAGTCTAATCGTTTCCCAGAAAACCATTTTCCAGTTCGAGGCAAACTGCTGTACGCCTGGGTGCATCGACAATATATCCAGTCACTGCATAACCAGGCTTACTCGTATGAGGAGAGAAAATAGCGAATGTGGAAAGAGCAGAAAGGACTTGATAATAGAAAATGCGTGCTATATACTGTACATCGCAAAACAGCATCGTTCGCGTTTACCTCAGAAATCTTGGAGCACCACGATCATTTTTATGGCCTACTTTTTGAAATCATATTTTTTATTTTTTTACAAACAGATCGAACCGTCGTTGACGTCAGGCGGCTGCTCTGGGTCAAATTGACCCAGTGTGTCAGGACTTGAGATACGAATTAATCTCCTATCGATGCTCTGGAAAAAATTGGACTACGAAAAATCATAAAAATAAACTCGGAGTTAAAAATTTAGTGTATTCTCTCGAAAATATTTTTTCTATTTACTATTTATTGAATTTTGAAAATCATGGCTATTTTTCGTGTCTATTGAGTTTTTGGGTCGTAAGAAAAAATGGTTTCATCGTCTGGACCAAATATTTAATAATAATTGTGAGCTCTGCTGAAAAAAAAACAGAATTTCGTTGCATTTTAACGATGCAAACTTCAAAAACATCTTCTCTCGTCGTCGAAGTGATTCGAGAATGGACGGAGGTACGGAAACAGTCTCTGCTACCGGACACTGCAATAGGCGCGTTAATAAAGCACCTGGCTTAAGGCGTCTTGTTATATTTACAACCCCAAGCCCCTGGATTATCTTTTCCGTTTACATCCCTTCGTATTACTATATCCTTCAGGTTTTATCCGAGAGTCAAGTATTTTACGACACGTCGTTGCATGGGCAGTAGCGAGAGCTTCGTCACGTACTCAACCCTGTAATTTCGAACTTGATTATTATTTATTTCTGTTTTCGTGTGTCAATAGTTTGTGAAAAAGAATGATTGTCAGGAATGTTTGATTAACTATGATCAATTAATAACTACAATGAACATGGGAAAGTGGAAACTGGGGAAATCCGTTTTGAATATTTTTATGGTCTTTGGAATTGCATTGCAACTATGGGGAGTAAAAATGTGCAAATCTAGACAAAAAGAATAAAAATGTGGAGACGCGTTGTTCGTGCAAGTTTAATTTTTTATTTCGTTATTTCATTCATGAAAGTCATTCACCATTTTTATTTGGCACAGCCTGTACATGTTTTTATTGTAACGTATTCTTTATTCTGTACTCTTGACACACTAGCTGTTCCGGCAGAGAAAAATATACAATACGAGAAAAGGCCAAGTCTCCAGTACAATGGCAACAATTCTTTCAGTTCCCTCGTGAATTACTCCTTTATTTTTCTTTGTTTCTTTCGGTCTTTCCCTTTTGTCGTCTCTGCTCCTTTTTCCATGTGGCTCCATGTTATTTTTGTTTCTTCGTATTTTTATTCATTTTTCGACATTAGTGCGAATGTGCAGCGAGGCAAATGCAGTTGCATTCCAACACGGCTTTTCTCTACACGTATTTTTTTTATGACACTCACGGTTTGACCGAACTTCACCATGGGTCATGTTGAAAAGGTCAACTCGAGTCGAGTATTCTCGAGCTTTTGTCTTCCCTCAATTTTTCATGGCATTTTTGTCGCTTTTTCTCGTTCAGGCCTCGAAATCAAATTTCCATGTGCATACTCATTTGTTTTATTTGGGGGCCTCTGGACGAAATGGTAAGGTCGCGTTTTGTCAAAAAGCATTTTAGATTTTTCATCAAGTTCCATAGAATATTGCGGATTGGTATTTGCAGGATCGTTATTTTTTGATATTTTATCTTCAATCGGTAAATTGGAATGTTGAGACTCGCTGCACCTCGATTACCTTTTGGTGACGGCATCGAGAAATCCATCCCGTCAGCATCGTCATCGAATATAAACCGTCAATAAAAATGTTGTTGTTTCAACCTTTAAACGATGAAATGTTAGCAACGAAACGACCTAACTCCTCGACGTTTACATGCATCGACGAAATTACTTTCTGCCGTTTTGTTTATAACTAAGCCTCGTCGAAGGTAACGCTGAGGTTGCGAAATTTATCATCTCGACTTCTCTCGTAATGACTCATTTTCCCCACTCTTCTGAGACTCGCCTATAACTTGATGTAACTCGACCCCTCACAATGACTTTTGCATGTAGACGATCTAACTTCTTCGGTTCTCTGCCAGTCTCATGCTTTTTTTTATCCTTCGCTCTTCCCATCCCACATCTTTTGCTTTTGGTTCTTGATATTGTTGCTTATCAGGAACAGTCTCTCCTTATCGCGGTCGTTGACTCTCGTCTATCAATTACTTGAAAAAAAAAAAAGGATCCATCGGTCGTTTTTCACTTACGCCAGACACAGAGATTTATTGTTAAAGTGGAAATTGCTGCGATACCTTTAACCAGACAAATCGACCGTTTGGACAAAATTTTCTTGCATTGCCAGGTCAAACTAGTTGAGCCTAGGAAGCCTAGGAACCTAGGAAGGAGAAACGATGTGAAGCTGCGTCATTGGACCAACCGATCGGAAGCTAAAAATTTGAAATTGAAATTTTATCGTTTGTTAAGTTATTTTTAAAACAAAAACCATGTCTCTCAAAATTCTAGAGAAATTTTGTAACATTCTTTGGAGTGTATCGAGTGTGTGAAAAAAAAATACACCATGTTATTTTCACTTTTTTCACACCATTGGAAATTATATGGTGAACTAGACTGCGATGGCTGCTGCAGATCTCGTTTTAGGTACGACGAAACAAGAGGCTGAAAGATACACTTGTCGTAGTCTGTTGGGAGAAAAAAACGGAAGGGCACACAAACGAAAGAAGAAATGAAAGAAATACTGCATACTGTTTCATAGAAATTAGCAGTTGGCTCACGCGAGAGTCCACATTACAGAATTCTTGCTCCATGTTATTTCGCAATTTTTTATCCCTTTTTATTTTGATTTTTTTGTTTGTTTTTTTTCATTTTTTTTTTCGTCTGCCTCTTGCTCATTTGGTTTATTTTCTTCCATTATCTTCCTGTTTCTTCTTTCTCATCGTGCTTCCTTTTGATCAGCCTCGATCGTCTTTTCTTACTCACTCACGAATATCCCTCTTTTCATCTCTTCTTCTTATTTCTTTTCTTCCTTCTTTTTCCTTCCCACTTTTGCGCTCGGTCCTTTCGATGCTGCGTGTCCAAGGACACTGACGAGATCACGAAGAGAAAAAAAAAAATAGTCGTAGAAGTCGAAGAAACGCCAGTTTAAGGGACGCACAACTATGTGAAAAAGAATCCAACGGTGGGAAGGTCCACCGTTTCGCGGTTTTATGCTTGATGATGATTATGGGGACTATGATGATACCCGAGTGTCCTTTCCTCTCGCTCTTCCCTTCTCCATATTCACTTGTATCCTCTCTTTCTTGCCCTTCGTTTTTTTTTTGTTTTCTTTAAAATTTTAGAACTCGTGACCGCAATGTTGAATCGACTGCGACTAACGCTATACCGTACCCTCAAGTATTTTTTCTCTTACGAGCTCTCGCACACACCTTTACACACGCACCCCCATCACGCGATTTTATTACAATCATTATGCTCGTCTGCAATTGACTCCATCCGAGACGCAATTATTATTCGCAGAATTGTATCCTTCGTATCGTATCCGTTCGTGATATCTCGAGCATTCCTTTCAGGTAAATATCAATCTCTTCGTTTGCTTCATTTTTTTTTTTTTTCGAATGACGCTTCTATCGAATGCATTAGCTTTTTATCAGTGGCAAAATATGCCAGTGAAATATGCCAATCAACTTCTTTTGAAATTCCATAAGATTTTCTGATATTAATTTGTTTTTGATACTTTTTATTAAAAACTTTTTTACATGAAATGCGAAAAAATTCGAGAAATGTTGGATTACCTCGTATTTCAGTTTTTCTGTCGCTATAATCATGAATTTTTCAACCTCTGATGAACAGTTCTGCGAGAAACTTTTTCCTAGTAATCCTTTCGAATCTCCGCACGTATATTTCTTTCTATATATCGTTCGCGAAGGTATATTCTCAAATTTTTATCCAATCTGTCGATACAAAATTTATTTTTTGCAGCCATGAGGGCGTAATGTTTTATATAATTCCACGAAAAATCGTGTTAATTAATTATTAATCAATGACTTCTAATTTATCTTGATAAATTTCTCGACATTATATTTCACTGGGAATGAAATTTTGTCAAAAATCGTAAATATTTTGTTGAACACGGTAAACTACATATTTTTGGATAATTTCAAAATTTTCGTCATTTTGGCAGTATTTTTGGTTTTTAACGGGATTTTCAACGAAATTTGCGATTGGAATGAAAAAAAATTTGCTTCCGAAGAGACTTTATAAAATATTTCTTGCTGCAATGACCAAACTTTTGGGATTATTCAAAAAAACATTTAGTCGAACGTATCGAACAAAATATCGATCTTTTTCAACAAAATTTTCTTTTCAGTGTTGAAATAATTTTTACAGAATGCTGCAGATTTTTGGGTGAGAAATTACGAATTGAGATGCTGAAAAGCTCTCCTCTCCCTTTCTCGTCCGCATGTAGTCGAAAACGAGGCCAAAATGTGGTCAATAATTTGGAGTTGCAACAGCTGTGATGTTGATCCGTTGACATACATGCATACGAATCGCTCCGAACGATACTAACATATGTAAATTTAACTGTGAGAATATACACGAATGCACATAACAGTCAAACCCATCGCGAAGCGTGTGGGTTCTACTTTACATTTACGAGGGTGTTAAACGATCGAGTTATTCTTCGTTGCGGTTCATTTCTCTCTCTCTCTCTTTCGCCCTCACGATGGATATGCTTGTCGGTAATAAAACAGTAAAAGCTGTTTTGCCAGTCATTTTTGAACAGGTTATCGTGTGTGTATCAATAAATGAATCTCAATGTTCTCAAGATTTTCAAGAATCTCAAGATTTCAATGAAATTTTCGTAGAAATTTCCCATCCGCGGAAGTCGGTTTATCGGAAAACGAATAAACAATAATTTCATGAAAAATGGAGATTCGAAAAACAAAATTGTTGGCTATCGGAGGAGCGGAACTGTGTTCTAAATTTTTCTATTTTGGCATTCAAAATATAAATTCTTGTACTTTTACCCACTGAAGATCAAACTTTACCTGCAACTCGCAATTTTTTGCTTCATGCTCGAAATTTTTGCCAGGAAAACATCACTCGTAGGTCAGAAGTAACAAATTTCTCGTAATCAACACACAAAAGGCAGTTTTATCATAAAAATGAAAATTCACAATTTTTCAATGCGAGGTTTTTTCCGTCTAGCATTGTAATCCATTGCGCCGATTTAGCCAAGACTCAGACCCACCTTTCGACGCTTGTGTACATGGAGCGTGAGTCGATTACCGAAGTATATTCGCCACGCACAAAAGGGGTAAGAGTTTCAACCATCGTCGAACTCGAGCTACGGTTACATACGAGGTCTGCAAAAAGTCAGACCGGAATACCGCTTCCTGTTTGTAACTCTCGCTGAGAGACTCTCTCCTTCGTTTTTTACTACCTCTCGATATCTGCAGGTTCATAATACGAGAACAATGAATAGCAGCATGCAGTGCCTCAGCTATTGCCATGTTTCACATTTTTTCTTTTCATTTTATTTGAGCCGAGATCGCCTGCACCGGAAATAACATTTTCTTTTCTCACAGCCAAAAATAAATCGAATCGTATTCGGACTGCTGCCGGAAGAATATTCTCCGAACTCGATCGTCAGATCGCCATAATAAATTTTTTCAATACAAACAAAAAAAAAACCCCGAATCGTTAAATCTAGATTTTTTCTAATTCTCTTTTTCCTCGTGAAAAAAAAACTCCGATATAAAAATATGATCGATTAACAGAGACGAGATAATTGTAAGAAAATCCAACTCTGCACCAATTTTCATCCCAATCGATCGCTCAGTTTAAAAAAAAAATAATGATTTCGAGATTCCTCAAAAATTTCCAATTGATACGATACGCGTGAAAAAAAAAATTGAAATACATCGAGTTTTTTCACCTCTCCATGTACGTGAGCCCTTAACCAAGCACCTGCTTACGCCCGAGATATTTTTTCCTCTTCTTTTATTATCGTCGTTCCCGTTACGAAATTTTGATTCCATTCATCATCGAGTATGTTATAATGACAATTGACAAATCGACGCGATTAATCTGTGTCTCATCGAAAAATACAAACGACAGCATTTATAACAATGAGGCTGAAGTTTCCATCGTTGCAAATAAACGAAATTGAAATTTGTTCTAAGTCAAAAAAGAAACTTTTTCATTTCACGAAAAGTTTAGAAGAAACATAAAAAGGGCGGAAAAATTTTTTCCTAAACTTTTGGTCGAATAACAAAAATTGTCTTTTTCACTTTGAAATAATTTGAATTTCGTTTGTTTGCAAAAGATGGAAACTTCAGGATCATTTATAACATCCTTGTATGGAAAAGTATATTTATATTTAATGGCTTCGTAGACAGCTGCGTGTAAAATGCAAATGTCGTATTTTTATACTTATTTTCTTATCTTATCGCGCACGTATCGCACGGTTCACGAACAGGTGTTTGCTTTCATCGCCATCTTGACTATAATTCTTTAACTTACTGACTTGGAGACTACGATCTCAAAGAGCCACCCTAAACGAGCATCTTCCAGCAATTCAAATATATATACACGGCTGAATATGTTTGTATATACGCGTTTATGTATAATGAGGACAAAAAGATATGCGTGTAATATAATTACGCAACGAGCCACTTAGCAACTTGTTTGCAGGTACTTTCGTTTTAGCACCATATTCCTGCTCATGCTTCTTCCCTTCTCTGGATATTCCTTCACGCATTTTATCTATCCAATCATTATATACGTATGTATGTGTTGTGTAATATTTGTTTGCGTAATTGGAGGCTTCTTCATCGTTCTTGGTGCAAAACGAACTGCTAACGCCTCGACTTATTAATTCTCGTATTGGCTGAGGTAAATATTAAGGCGTTAGTTACGCGTTTGGACGTTTTTGTCTTCGTCATATCATTCAATATTGTCACTTTTGACATAAGTCAACATTGGTTTCTTAATAGTTTCGTATTTTGATTTAATTTTTATTTGAATTTTTATTTCTACTCTACGAGGCTCGATTCGTTTTGATTGGTTCATCATTTCTGTTGGTAAATTTATGATGAGGTTTTGACAATTATTCGAGAAAGAAAGGCTTGTATTTTATTGATATTTTTTCTCAATCGCGTTATTATCTTTGTCATTAGTTTATGCGTCAATCATCAAGAAAATTTAATTACACTGCAAATGAAATTTTGTTAAAAATCGTAAATATTTTGTTGAACACGGTAAACTAAATATTTTTGGATAATTTCAAAATTTTCTTTATTTTGGCAGTATATTCGGTTTCTAACGGAATTGTCAGCGAAATTAACGATCGGAACGACAAAAATTTGTTTTCGAAGAGACTTTCTAGAATATTTCTTGCTGCAATGACACAATTTTTGGGATTATTCAAAAAAACGTTTAGTCGAACGTATCGAACAAAATATCCATCTTTTCCAACAAAATTTTGTTTTCAGTATAATTCCATCTTGCCGGAAAAACTGCGTCGATACTTCTTTTCAGAGAGAACAGGAGTGATGATTTTTTTTTTGTATTAATATCCACGTCGTCACTGTGACCCAAATACTGAACGTACGTCCGATGAACGTTACGAGAGTTTAGCTTAATAAGTTTTTCGTTCTTGTGATGCAACGATGATATACGAAAGTTTGGTTCAAGAGTCTGAAGCTCATTCGTCTGCGCGGTTGTAAACTATTGAAGTTATCAACGTCGTTGATGGATGCGGGAAGGGGCGAGTGTATAGGCGCAAAAGGGACGTTATCGATCGATTTGAGCGGAAATTCGACGAACCGCTTTATCCTCGTACATACGCAGAGTAGTAGCTCGTGAAAATGTCGATTCACTCACTCACACTCATCCAGACAACACACACACACACACGCACATATCCATAAACATACGTTCGTAGACATTGAGCGGGTACGCGAATCAATGAAGCGCGAGAGAACGACGATTCGCACGACCCTGCACCAGGATATGCCAACTCGGATTCGCAGAAGTCTCGTTACCCTTCTCTCACTCAATTTCCGCGACTTGCTCCCACTCAAAAGTCACGTCACTCACCTCTATAGACACCCGGTTACCCTTCCCAAATACGTTTTTCCTTCTCGTCCTTGTTTTACACGCTACAATCACTTTTCGCAAAATTACGATTAACTGATGAATTTTCATATTCTATGCACATCGTATTTACATCCAAACACCCGGGAGCCACTTTATTTTGCGGATTCCTCTTCGCTCTTTCATGACGAAACAATGGGACGTTAAATTGCAAAATATTTCTCGACTTGCATGGCTTTCTCTTCTATTGACGCTGTATCGTTGTCCAGAATTCTCTTTTCGGACAAAACTTTTCCAATGTACAATCAGCTCGAAACTGTTGCAGTTTTCTTTTTCGAAAATTTTGAACACTTGTTTGTCGCGAAAATGCGTACAATTTACTTTGAGGTACAGCGAAATTGAAGAACTCTTTTGAAAGGTTTTTTTTTCATAAGCAAGAATATAAAATTGGAAGAAAAAAAAAATGAAAAATTTGAAATTTACGGTTTCGAAAAAATCGTCAATGACAACGGAATTTTTTTTTTTTTGCAATCCATTAAGGACCTTGGGAGAGAAGGTATTTTTTGGGTGATTCTAGATTTTTTGTTGATTTATATTTCCAGCTCGTCGAATGGTATGTCGAAGGACGATGGCGTGCTTTTTCCTTTATTGGCTATTTTCACTTAATGGTAAAAATGATCGTTCTTCAAATGATAAAAGCGAATGGACTACCTCGGTGTGGTCAAGTGAATCGTGGTTTACCAGACACGAGGTCGGTCTTCTTATTGTTTTTTTTTTTTTTTTTTAATTCCCTCCATTCCTTGCTACGTTCTCTCGTCCACCAAGCCTCGCATCTCTCTCTCGCTCTCTCCTCTTTTCTTGCTCCATCTTTCCTCTTCGTTCTCGCATCTCTCTCGATCGTTGCCACCCTTTTCATCTTCCCTTTCACTTTGGGCCTCCCACGATTCTCCTCCGATCTTTTGCTTTCTTGTTCTTACGTTCTCGCCCCCTCCCTCGTCGTTCCTCTCTCCCTCGATCTCTAATTTTTTCTCTCTCTCTCTCTCTCTCTCTGTCCCTTTGTTTTTTTTTTTTTTATTGCTTTCACGTCTCGGTGTCTCGCTCTTTCTTACTGGTTCCGAGGACCAAGGGAAGACAAGAGATAAGACCGTGTAGGAGAGAGAAAAGCACAATGGCCAAAGGGTTTCTTGTGTATATATCGCAAAAGTCTACTCTCTCTCCCTCTTTCTTGCTCCTGCTTTCTTGTTCGCTCTTTCGCACTTTTTTCTCCCTCTCTCTTTCGCGGCTCCCTATGTGTGTGTATGTGTCTCTTTAGGGGAATAAAGGGGGGAATGTGCCGCGGTTATGACTCCCTTTGTTCGTAAACGACGCTGACGATGACGGTGGCTGCGAAACCATTCTCTTCTGTCTCTCTCGTTCAATCTCTCAGGACGTGGCTCCATTCCTTCCTCGCTTTATCCTTCCTCACGTACACACAGACACACACATACTCTCTCATACTCACACGCACACACTCCAACGTTCGACCAGGAGAGAGAAAGCGAAACGGGTTACTTCTCGACGATTGTACATCCGTTTTAACTCTCTCGCGAGATTCAACCGCCTTTGCGAAAAACGCATTCACCTCTTAAGGAGTTTCGACAGAATTTTTCGATTTTCTTTGTAATGAGAAATATTGGGAGAAATTCCCGAATACTCAAGTCTTTGCTTTTTTGATCGTTTTCTTTTTTGCAAATCGTTCGACGAATGCAAATAACACAAAAATATTGCTCGCAATTTTTATCATTTTTACGTACTCGAAAATTGTTTTTCTATGAGTCTAACAATTAAGAATTTCTTGTCGAGATATTTTTCGTTCCTAACGCAAGCCATTCTTGTTTCTTTAAAATGCACTTAAATTTTTTTCACCGTACGAAATCTCGCAATTCGTTTTGTCAAGAAGTTTACGTTTTTCTCTACTGCGAATCTCCAGGGACTGAACACACGGCGCGTCGAAAATCCGCTGGAGACACCCGGCATATCGCGTGCTTGCTCTCGTCATGCGGGTGGTATCTTTGTATAGAGACAATGTGTGCAGATACACACTCATGTGCTCGCTGCCATATGTACGTGTGGTATATAAACGATTCGACGAACCGAAAGCGCGTACGAGCACTTGGGAAACAAAGAGGGTTCCAAAGAAGTTTTTATTTTCGTATGTATAACTACAAGTTAACATCGAAAAACGAAATGGAAAATTGTTCACACAGTTTGAAATTGTTGCAGTGTTTTCTTTTCCTCGAATCGGTCGCTTCCGAGCAAAGAAATCTCAAGAAAACGACATCTGGCGTCCACATTATTCGAATTATTTAATATCCAATGTAACGCAGTCATAAATGTAACGCGATTAAATGTGCTAGAAAAGTTTCGGTTTTTGCTATTTTAATTTTAATTAATTTCTCATTAATTATCATGAAAAATGAGCTCTTCGTTGATTCTTCATTAAATTTGGCCACTGCATTGAAAGCTTCTATGAGGACGGAAACATTGAACACACGAAAATTTATCGATGAAGATAATTCTACGGACAAAAAAGTACCTCGTTTAGACAAAACTGCTTTTTTTGTGTCCAGAAGCACCGAATTGTGGAAGCTGCTCCTTTGCAAGCATTTTTTTCCATGGTTTTTTTTTCATTGAAGATATTTTTGTTGAGATAAAATTTGTTACTGCGGGATCGATTGTTATCCGGTAATGATAGAATTTACCGTACAGTCGTTTTCCCGTTAAATCGCTTTTCTTGGTGCTCTCCATTCGTTTCCTCGACTTTTCTCTTTCTCTCTCCCTCCCTACATTTCCTTCATCTTGTCTCGTCTTTTACGCCGCAACTTTTTCTCACTTGTACGACCGATCCGAGAACAAACTCACAGGGTAGACAGCGATCGGTATACTCTGCACGGTAGAGAGAATTTCTTTCCTCATCAGAGAGAGACCATCAGCCGCGGCATATACACGGTCGCGCAGGGAGTAAAGTCACCGTTTCTCCGAGATACTGAAAGAATCAATCGATAGTACATGATGAAGATTACTCTCGTGTTGCAAAACGATCCGATTCTCGCATGATTATCTCGTGTTGGGAGAAGCAAATTCTTGTAATTGTCGCTTCGGGAACGAAAATTGTTGTCTCCGCGTCATCGAAACGTACGACTCATTATCCCTGCACGATTTTTTTTCATTCGTGTTTATTTGCCCGCACAAATGACCCCATGTTCACTAATTCCGTTCCACCTGACGCTTGTCCAGCAACGGAAACCCTTTCACTCACGGAATTTTATCACGCATATCCAATCGCTCGTATTCAACGTCAAACGGTCGTCTCGCTATAGTGCTATATACACATGCACGCGTTCGAATCCGTGCATTTCTATGTACACGAAGCATCTCACTGAATGTACCGGAAATGCATCGAGAATTATGGCTAAATGTTGTATGCCAACAATTCAAATAAATAGCCACCGTGATGAACGTAACAGACATTTCAATTCTGCACTGAAAACAAAATTTTTTTCGATACGTTCGAATAAATGTTTTTTTTTTTTTTAATAATCCCAAAAATTGTATCATTGCAGCAAGAAATATTTTAGAAAGTCTCTTCGGAAGCAAATTTTTGTCGTTCCACTCGTAAATTTCGCTGACTATTCCGTTAGAAAGCAAATATACTGCCAAAACAACGAAAATTTTGCAATTATCAAAAAATATTTAGTTCACCGTGTTCAACAAAATATCGACGATTTTTAACAAAATTTCATTTGCAGTGTGCGAACCGTTAAACAGATCCAACGTTACTCTGCATTTTCATCATCTCTCGTCGATGCAATAAATACCTTCATATTTTCCTTTTCAGTTATTGCGAATATGTCAGAACCATTTGTCGACCCTGTTATATTTTCAACTTCTCGTTTCCATGCAATATCGAGATGTTGAAATCTTCATGGATACTAATTATTCATTCGATTCAGTCGATCGTATGGTTCAGTGAATATTCAAACAAAACGAATGGAAAAGTCAATGAAATTGCTACTATGCCCTTATGATCAACAGCTACATGGGTCAATTTGACCCGAACAAAATCTTTGACGAGACAATTAAGTCACACTTTTTTTTAAACCTCATCAACGACGCCAGAACTCGTTGTTTGCCAACGTCGAGCCTTGTGACATTCGCTTCATCGGGTAACGTACGATTTTTAATAAAAAATTATGAAAAAATATTTATTCTACATCGAGAGTGTGCGAAGCGTACTCCCGATTTTTTTTTGCTGTAAACTGACCAACGGGCTGTGGATGACAGCTGGTCGAAGGATACTCCGGGTCAAATGAACCCGCCAGTGTGTTAACGAAATCGAAGGGTGTCCATTTTTGTTGTGGTGAGAAATAATATACTCGCTGTATTCGCAACGTTTTTTCTGTGCCATATCGATAAATTAATGCAATCATATCCTCTTTTGCTGACACGAGGGCAATATTTTCTTTGCACACACTGACAAATATCGAATTTAAAACTGTCGCATACAAATAACCTCAATTGCGTTAAGTAATTTCGGAAAATACGTTAACGGAAAAATACTCGAACATCGCGAAATCGATGCTTCGTTTCTTCGATCGTTGCGCCGTGGTAACCGTCAGCTTGGATATGAAACGAAATTTAACCCCGAGAAACAGAAAATGAGAGAAAGAGAGAGAGAGAGAGACAGAGAGAGACCGAGAGAGGTGATGATGATGACGATGACGATGATGACGACGATGATGATGATGATGATGATGATGATGATGAAAGTTTATTACCTTGGTTACCCATAAAGTAATAGAGCCAAGAAACAAGGGCAATATGATAAATACAAAAAAATAAGCAATTAATGTGCAGTAACTTAGAACTAAAAATTACAACTAAACTAAACTAAATTAAATTTAAACACACGTGAGAATGGCGTAGAGAAATAAATAATAGAGAGAGAAAGAGAGAGAGAGAGAGAGAGAGAGAGAGAGAGAGAGAGAGAGAGAGAGAGAGAGAGAGAGAGAGAGAGAGAGAGAGAGAGAGAGAGAGAGAGAGAGAGAGAGAGAGAGAGAGAGAGAGAGAGAGAGAGAGAGAGAGAGTTAAACTGGTTAACGTAGTCTGGTGTATACCATCGACCCTCCATTCGCGATGTAAATATCTGTTTACCATCAACTGCAAATACGCACTCTGTAACATCTTAAAACCAACAGCGAATGCTCAAGCTTTGTACCAAAGCAAATGATGTATTGACAAAGTATTCTGTTGTAACTTCGTGTACACAACTTTGTGAGAAGTTGGTGGATTTACTGAACTTCTAAATTTCCCCGTTAATGAATATTTGCTCTCAAATATCTGTCATCGCTATATAAACACAGAGCCAAGCTCCGCGCGCGCCTCAGGTCGAAAACTTTGCGCATATTTCAGTGTTAACCAGATTCCGCGTCACCTGGAATATTATCATAATTTGTTGAAAAACAATGTTTTTAATGGTTTTGAATTTAATTTCAATAACGTGAAGTTTCACTGGAACTTTCGTCAAAATGAGATTTTTTTTTTCCCTCTTCGAACAACTTGTTCGAAAACTAATATTCGTGCTTTCGAGGCTGATAGAATAATGCACTGAGAATCATGAGGTCAAACTTTTATCAAGAGAATTCTCCAACCAATGATAATAATAATCAGTTTTAAATATTTATTAGAAATAGAGCGTCGATGTGACTTTCTGCACAGAAATTCTGCCATTATGGAGGAATGAGGACTGGCTGCAGTTCCAGCTAAAAAAAAATCGAACCTCAACACTATTTTCAGCTTTCAATAGAATTGCAGTTTAATAGAGTTGCAGTGACAATCTCGTTACGTGGCCTAGATGCATGAAAACTCACAATTTTAAATATTTTTTTAATGACGTTTGGTATTTTTAAAAATATTCATCAAATTTGAAGTATTTTCGGAGAAGCTTTAATTCAGGAATAATGACGTTTTCCACCGACTCGTCAGCACTTGGAATGTCAAAAGTCTTTTTCCATTTCGACTCGCTCGACCATTTTTTTTTTGCAGCTACATTTTCTCGGCTTTTTCTTTTGCCCTCTCGGAAAATTGGCACGTGTAGGATGTCGAAGTTATTTCTGCCATGATTTTTTTCGAAATGAAAAAAATTCGAAGAAACTGGCTGCTAAAGGCCCTGACGAATTTTTTTGCTATGCGATTCAACTTGGTCGTTATTATCATCACTGTGCAGACCCTGTTTTTATTCATTATATTAGCATTGAGCAATCTTTGCACGCACACCGCGATAGACAATCATTGTCGTCTCGAGCCAGTCGTTTTTTTGTCTTTCTCTCTCACTCTCTTTTGTTCTCGACTCCTGGGATACTGTTTTATGAATACCAATTGGTCGATTCTTCTGTTCTGAATATTCAGCATATACGTGATAACTCTCTATTATTTGAGGAAAATTCTTTTCCTCGACACCTTTGGAACTTCGGTAAGTTATTTTTCTGACGCGTACGAAAATACGTTCGCATAAAAATTTATTCATTGTTCACGACTCGCGCAAATATATTCCGAAAAAATATGCATTGGCTTTTGTTTTTTATTTTTTTTTCGTTTACAATACAATGAGCCGATCCTTCTTAATGGATTCTTGTGTAAAATGAAAAGTGCATATATATTTGTTTCGATTATTAATAGAAAATATGAAGCGAGAGAGATTTTCAAAAAGTCACGTTTACCCAAACGTGCTTCGATATCGTAAACCAATAATTTTTGTAGCTTGCAAGCTTTCATTACAACCTTATGATACATTAATGGATGAGATGATCGTGCAAATTTGGACCAGCAGGTGGTAAATTTAGAGGACAAGAAAAGGGTCCATTTTGCAGGGGCTCTTCTGAATATAAAATATCTCCTCGCCACTCAAAGTCCCATAAAAATTGGAGCCTCGCACACGTATGGTACATAGATTAGAATTTCATGTCTCGCATGCATATTCAACGTTCGTGGCTCCTGCTGCTGCTGCTGCTGCTGCTGCTGATGGTCCAGCCAACTTCTGCTATTCGTGTTTCCATATCCATATACATATTATACACGTATATTGGCTTTATACCTGACACACGTCTTATCCTAACACTCGTAATATCCGTCCGAGCTGCTGTTCTGTGCCTATAACTACTCCAGGTGTTACCGGATGCTGCCCTTCTCTCGTTCTCTCGTTTTTTTCGTTCCTTACTCTCGCCGTTCTTATCGCCATCATAAACCACGATTTTCTAGGCTGGCTTAACCACCGAGGCCCCTTTTTTCTCTTTCGTTTGAAATTACTTTATCGATTGATTTGCATCGAAACTCTATATTTTCTTGAGTATCACTGAGAAAATAAATTTGTTGATTCAACAAAGCCAGAGCGAACGGAATCCATTTTGTAAATTTGACGAAACAAATTATTGCCTCAACTACATATGCGCTCACCGCCTCATTACCTTTTTTCTCAATGTGATGGTTTTGTCAAATAAACAAAATATTTTGTCCAATTTACAAAATTGATTTCGTTCGTCCGGGCTTTGTTGAATCAACAAATTTATTTTCTCAGTTTACAGATTCTGTCCGCATGGATGACACGACTCCGAAGTTTGCAGCGTTGAGATTCAACGAAAAATATTAATTCCTTCAGTTATTTATTGAATTTTGAAAATCATGCCAAGTTTTCATGTCCATTGAGTTTTTCGGCCGCAAGAGCGCTCGTTTTATTGACCAGACCAAACATTGATTAATTATTATTAACTCTGCTGAAGAAAAAAGTAAATTTCGTTGCATTCCACACTGAAAACAAAATTTTGTTGGAAAAGATGAATATTTTGTTCGATACGTTCGACTAAACGTTTTTTTTTTGGATAATCCGAAAAATTGTGTCATTGCAGCAAGAAATATTCTAGAAAGTATCTTCGGAAGCAAATTTTTGTCGTTCCAATCGATAATGTCGCTGACAATTCTGTTAGAAACCGAAAATACTGCCAAAATAATGAAAATTTTGAAATTATCCAAAAATATTTAGTTAACCGTGTTCAACAAAATATCAACGATTTTTAACAAAATTTCATTTCCAGTGCAACGATGCAAACTCCAACATCATATGGATGACACACATTCAACCCAAATATTGTCCCATAAGCGCACGTGTCAGACTCCAGTATTTTTCGATCGATTTTCGTTCCCTTTTGGCTCCTTCGACATTCTATCACGAATTCAAAAGGTTTGGACGCGATCAGCGAATACTTAATGTTGTACATTCAGACCGGAAGCAATCCCGCCGCGAAGAGAACCCGAACTCGCGAAGCAAATTTGGTTCATTGCTTCAAAACCTGAATGTTTAGTAACAAGATCTCCCCAGTCAGGAAACTTGCACATTGTTTCCTCGCTGCTGTCCAACTTTTACATAATTGCCTCATTCGTTACATTCTTAGTTGACACAATTTTCGCATTCTCCGCAATCCGCTATTTCAAATAGTTGATCCAAAGTTTCTGAATTACGTTTCTCATTGTTTTTAACTTTATCGCTGAAGAGAAAAATTACGTCGATGCGCCTACGAATCCTAATATGCGAAAGATCCATTGTCAGACAATCTCATAGTTTCATTGTCCATTTTGGCTCACAAAATTACAGAATTTCGAGAGTAAACCTTGATCCTGATTTTATTTTTTTTGCCTTTGAATGCCAATCCGAATATGCCATTTCATTACGCTCACTGCGGGGCTTTCAGGAGAGCTTATCAACCGAGAGACACGCCTGCCGGAGTGCGTGAGTCTGCGTGTGACTTTTGTCTACCTCATATCGATCCCGTTCCGTATCCCTCTGATATCTTTCTCCGCAGCTTCACTCTCATCCTTCCTGAGATTTTTTTCATGTTTTTATGAATTTTCTCGAATTCTTTCCCCACGTTATTTTTATATACATATATTTATGCACATCTTGACACAAGCGATTTCAAAAGATCGTAAACTTTATTAAATTCTTGAAGGAAGCTCGTCTATTCATTTTTTCTTTATTTTTCATGAATCTTTCTATAAAACGAAATGCGTAACTTTAAAAAACAGGAGGTTGTTTTTTTTTGTTTTACAGTACTTTTTACATTGTTCCAGTGACCTGAGAAAAATAAATGAAAAACTGCCAACGAGCACTCAGACACGTGCGCGAGTAATTTGTTTGCGAGGGCTCTCTCGCGATTCTTTCGTGAAATTGCATGATCGCAAACTTTCGCGCTCGTAAATGCCGCTTAACAACCATTTTAATTGCACAATCGCGGTTGGAAATTTGATATTCGTTTTTGACGTGTGTAAAAACGAAAACAAACCGAGTAGCTCAATCATTAGATTTCTCGCTGCTGCAAACCTCCGTCCAATCGACACGCAATTGGAGAAAATTTTAACGTCGTATATATTTCGCCGCCAGCTCCTCGCTTCTCGTATAACTACTTAATTGCGCTTTAAGGCAGTGCAACTGTCTCACAATCATCGAAGTTCAATAACGACATTTCTGTTTGGAAAATTGTTACTTTTTTTACCGATCCTGATGCGTCAACGCTTCCTTCGTTCTTCGGGACATTCTTTACAAATTTATCCCATGAATATTCCTTCGAGAATATTAATTTTGGCAGTATTTTCGGTTTCTAACGGAATTGTCAGCGAAATTATCGATTGGAACGACAAAAATTTGCTTCCGAAGATACTTTCTAGAATATTTCTTGTTGCAATGACACAATTTTTCGGATTATCCAAAAAAACGTTTAGTCGACCGTATCGAACAAAATATCCATCTTTTCCAACAAAATTTTGTTTTCAGTGCAAAAATTGTGTCTTTACAGCAAGAAATATTTTAGAAAGTCTCTTCGGAAGCAAATTTTTGTCGTTCCCCTCGTAAATTTTGCTGCCAATTCCTTCAGAAACCAAATATACTGCCAAAGTAAGAAAAATTTTAAAAATATCAAAAAATATTTAGTTTACCGTATTCAACAAAATATCGACGATTTTTAACAAAATTCCATTCACAGTGTAAAAACGTGTAGATTATTCTTCTAATTATATCGATGAAAATTCAATTTTGTGAAATTGGCGTTAGTTGATGATTCTGCAAATCTTTCGTTTTTATAAAAATTTTCTAGGTCAATGAGACCCATGCCTTAATACGGATTCGCTATTCTTTCAGTTAATTATTGCATCTAAATTTGCTTAGTGGCAACGTTTTTGTTTTTCATCGGTGGAATGTTCCGACGAATCGAAGATTCGAGAATTGTCGTTACCATGGACTTTGCGGATGTTCATGACGTACGTGGACGCCTCGTGAGCTTCGTCAAGCTATGCCGTGTTATCACGTACGGTTTTCGCGTGTAGCTGCGTAGGCGGATCAAGAAATCCGACTCTCTGTGTCCTCCGTGACTACTGTCAATGCAACTCATGATGTGTCTCTATACACACATACGTAATCGTGAATATGATTAAATTTCCTGGAACCCTATCGAACACTTGGCAAACCTCGGAAATTCACATATTTTACTACGATGGCTTCTGGCTTATCGCAAGCCATTCGTGCTTCAGCAATTTCGATTATTTCGAATGGAATTCGTTTTTAAAACTGACAAAATGCTGCATTGAGAATCGAAGGTGAAAAATTCAGTCGAACGTGTCGAATATACCGAAATGGGAAATAGCACGACGAGGCGATGTTGCTATAGGCGCCTCACCAAGATTTAATAATTATGTGATTATCGTCTGCACAGAATTTTCTTCACATTTTTTAGAAATTATACATACTGAGAAAATAAATTTGTTGAATCAACAAAATTGTTGCGAACAAATTGAAATCTGTTGATTGAAAAAAGTAATGTTGAGGTGAACGCTTATGTAGTTGAGGCAATAACTTAGGTAGTCAAAACAATCAATTTATCCTGATGCAGTCGTTCAGTTGCTTCAACACCTTTAGTCGTTTTTCGTGACCAAATTAAGTCGTTTGAATAAGAAAATCGAACTCTGGTTGAATAAATGTTTGATTGATTTGAGCGATTAAGCAAAAAAATACCGTGCGTTCCGTTTAACAAAACTTTCAGTTGAATAAACTAAATCATCAGTTTGATCAACTTTTGGGTTGTTGGATGGACCAACTGTGGGTTGGAAGTTATGGATTGTCTATTTTTGGGCAGTTGATATAACTGAATTGTTTTATAAAATGAATAAAATATTTTTTTCGCCCTCCGTGACTGCGGGATTTGTTGATTCGACACAAATTTTGTTGAATCAACAAATTTCTTTTCTCAGTGTACTATATTCTGGAAAAAAATTTCAAATGGTTGAGCATCCATTGAATTGAGGCGATTTCTTGTTTTTCATGCCTGCGACGTGTTTTCGGTTGCTGGAGGAATTTCCTGGCAACCATTTACAAACGGTGACACGAACGAATATACAAATTTTGGAACAATACATTTTTTTTTTTTTTTAACTTCCAGGATGCAGTTTCTGGGAAAAATAGAATGCTGGGGGAATTTCCTGGCAACCATTTACAAACGGTGACACGAACGAATATACAAATTTTAGAACAATACATTTTTTTTTTTTTTTAACTCCCAGGATGCATTTTCTGGGAAAAATAGAATGCACGAAGCCTTCGAAACACATGCAGTTACTCGGCTGCAAATCGAATTTCGAAGTTTCGTCCTATCGACAAAAAGTTGGTTTTCATTCGAAAGGATCTAACGGTGAATTTCGAACTATTCAAAAAAATACTTGACAGAGTTGGGTTATCATTTGTTCGGCACATATTTCCCGGAATCGTAGAGAAATTTTCATGGGATTTCGTGAGAATATTGCGCTCGGAGCAGCCCTTTGCTTCGTATAACAAAGTTGCAACGCATTTTACCCGCATAATTATCCTATTAGCTGCGTGTCGTATATATCCTCGAGTTTGTACGTAACGAGAACGTGGAGTCCGGTGGTCGATTCGGTCACCGAGCAATTTTGCTAATTACACGGTACGAAGCTTCCATTCTCGTTTAATTCAGTCCCTAAAAATTCCAGATTTATTTGAATCTTCGAAATATCCAGTGATTATTGTCCCCGCAGAGTTGTCCTAAAAAAAAAAACAGAGCACGTTAAGCAGAGCACGCATGCCCGATAATCAGAGAAAAACACTGAATCAGCTCAAAAAGTTGTTTATCTCACGAGAATATCTCAAAATCGATCACTACTTGTTTTTCTTAACGGAAACTTTGTCGGACTCGTGTATCAACGTCATTTCCGTGAAATTAAGTTGCCAGATGGTCGGGAATCGCGAACGTTGCACACATATGGGAAAATTGTAGCGGCAAAAGTACAACTGTGATATTACCTTAAGAGGAATTGCACATGGTTACTAAAGTACATATGTACCTAAGATTCAACCGGTGTATAGGTCTGTGTACGTACGAATATTGATGTGTATGCGCGTATAAAATAATGTACGACAATATACAAGTATTAGCGTCGCGATACACTGTGTGTATATGGAACTTGAGCTTGGCAGGACTTACCTAACCGGGCGGTAAACGCCGCACAGAAGCATGAATAAAAAAGCGAAGAGAACGCGATGAGAAAAGAGGAGGATGAGCTTGGGTGGACATGATCACGCACAGAGAGCTCAAAGCGGGACCAAAGGAAAAGAGCCCTTTCCTCTCTCTTAGCTACTCAAGAGTCTTTCTCTGTCTCTCTCTCTCTCTCTTTCTCTCTCGGTATTACCGCGCGTTCCCCAACATTTCCAGGAAATTTTATAGTATCGCGGTTACGTATACCGACGTGTGTGCTTCGACAGCATTGCTCCTCAACGCTTGCGTTATTCGTTTCTCTCGTTCTCGATGTTTGTAAGTACATATGCCTGTGTGTGTGTGTGTGTGTGATTTGCGGTCTTTGCGAGCTTTTCTTTTCTGCATCGTCCCGGCATCACAATTCTACGAGATTCTTTTTCCACGCGTCTCTCCTGCTTTGCTGCCGTTCCGCGTGTACATTCGTCATTCAACGCCATGACTACGGAATTTTTCCCACCTCCGTTCTTCGCGCTTAACGAAACTTCATGACATTTTACCGCGGCTTGGCGGTTCTCAGGAGGAGACGAACAACAACTTTTTTGTTTCTTAGCCTACAATCAACTGTCCGAATGAGTTTTTACGTGGTAATATAGTTTTTCATGAATAAATAGTAATTGTGTGTGTGGAATGAAAATTAATTTAAAAAAAAGGGGAAAGTTTTAATGTCGAAGAAAATGGTGATCCTGGGAAAGAACTTTTGGCCGACGATTCAACGATGAAGTATATTCTTCGAAATATATAAGCGTTCCCATCCATGCTCAAAGGGTCAGAGTTTACGGTGTTTGAATTCCCATAAAGATATGCACCATGCACATGTAAATTCGCAGACCAATCTGCACACGTATTTCGGTTTCTCGAATAAGCGGCTTTTCCTCTATGTTCATATCAATGCCTCCAAGTATACAGACATTGCGAGAAGCTTCAGTTATATTTCCTTGCGTCTTAAGTACACAAAGAAGTTAGCCGCTCGAGATTAAACCCATACCCACGAGTACGCGTGTAGTGTATGCCGCTGGCAAACGTTGTAAATACTAAAGCTCCGGCCGACCATAGTTTCTACGGTCAAAAGAAAATCGCATCTGGTAGACGATAATTAGGAGTTGTGTGAAGTTGCGAGAATAATAAGGGGCATTCGTTCCTTTCACCGGCTCCGGTCTCGAGCCAAATGAAACATTATACATCGTAGTTGTCTAATATTCCGCCTTGGACAAATGTTTATATTTCTCAGTCATTTGTTGACACAAATAACTGAGAATTCATTTACAAGTGAACACGTTGCTTTTTTTCGTAAGAAAATGATTGATTACTATCGCTCGAAGCTACGATCTCTGCTCTCGATTAAGTCACATGGATTTATCTCGAGTCCAGCGCTCTTGATGAACCGAAGAGTAATACTTGGACAACTTGACGAGTAAATCGATAAAGATTGAATGCTTTTATGAAACATTGCTTCGAGGAGACCTTGAGCCGCGTTGCAGCAGGAAGAGTCAGACACACGAGGGTCTCTCTCGTTGTTTTGCTCTGTTGTTGTTGTTTTTTGATTTTTTAATATTAAAACTCTGTTCCTTTTTTGATATCGTTGTACGCCATGCTTCGTCTCTCGTCTCTTTTACGCCCTTTCCCTTTCGCAACGAGCCATGAGAAGCCCTCGGACCATCTCACGGCCCCCGCCCTTTCCACCTTGTCCCTCTTATTTTTATCTCATATATACTTTACTTTTTTTCTTGCCCTGCTCTTTTTTCGTATCTCTTCTCTACCGTTCGCACGATATGCTTGTAGAAATCTTTCGAGCTTCTCCCTACGGAGTATCTTCTTTCTCTTCTATACCAATCTCGTATCTTCGCGGCTGTTGCATGGACCAGACGCAAATTAGCCGAGCCCCTCGCGATGCGATCGAGAAACTCGTCCTGCGCGAATCCCTCTTTCGTCGAATATATAGATATATTTGTGTCGTTTTTTTTTTTTTTGCTATTCGCTGGAACGTCGACCAATACCAACACTTTTAAACGCAGCACAGTCGCCCCACACCGGCTCACAAATATAAATGTGAACACTATTAAACCGAAAACTGACCACATCAGACTAATTCTTCGCCTTTTTTTCTCTTTGCTTTTTTCCCATTCGTTTTTTCCCTCTTCGGTTTCCTACCGTCGGGCTTTTTCTTTTGTTTTGTTTTTTTTTTACCAAATTCACCTTCCAGCCATGTTGTTTTACATTTGACGACTGTGTCCCTATCTTCTCTAAGCTTCCACTTTGCACACTGACCAGTATCTTCTATTTTTTTTTCTTTTCTTTCTTTTATTTCAATTCGACGTTGCGGGTGCGCTCGTTCGACATCCAATTCCATGTCCCGAAGACTTACACGTGCCGCTTGTCTTCCTTCTGACTTCGACTCTCGTAGCACGACGAAAATATATCTAACGTCCTCTTAACGCACATTTTCCGATCCTAGAACTGACGTCGTTCCAGTTTTGCAGTTTTATGATTATTACAGTATTATTTAAACAAATACGATAATTCGTAAGCAATTTTAATTTTTTTATTCCTGATTTTTTTTTTATTTTTCGTTTCAATGAATGGATTTATGATTTTTTCGAGTCCCGGGTTTTTGAGGTTCGATTCTTAATTAGTGGGTCTAAAAATGCACGTGTATGAAGAGAAATTTGTTGATAGAACAAAATTTGTGTTGAATCAACAAATGCCACGGTCACGGAGGACGAAAAAAATATTTTGTTCATTTTACAAAACAATTCAGTTATTTCAACTGCTCAAAAATAGATAACCCATAACTTCGAACCCACGGTTGGTCCACCCAACAACCCAAAAGTTGAACAGACTGATGATTTAGTTTATACAACTGAAAGTTTTGTTAAACGGAACACACGGTATTTTTTTTCTTAATCTCTCAAATCAATCAAACATTTAGTCAACCAGAGTTCGATTTTGTTATTCAAACGACTTGATTCGGTCACAATAAACGATTAAAAGTGTTAATGAAGCAACTGAACGACTGCATCAGAATAAATTGATTGTTTCGACCACCTAAGTTATTGCCTGAACTACATATGCGTTCACGGCAACATTACCTTTTTTGAATCAACAAAATTGTAGCGAACAAATTGAAATTTGTTGATTCAACAAATTTATTTTCTCAGTGTTCAACAAAATTGAGCCAAGTATAAAATTGTGCTCAATGGGATCGCCGTTTGTTTTGGAAAAGCTCGCCGGCGATGATCGATATGCGTTGTAAATTCTTTTTCTTTCGTACATCCCGATGATTTGAGTTGTTTAACTTTTTTCATTTCGTCATTCTGGTGCACCGACTGCACAAAGTGTCTCGAGCAAAACATTATTACCCGTGGAAACGGGCGTAAAGAGCGACCGTCCTCCCTGTTTCCCAGTATTTGACCAAGTGCATGCTCAGAGGTAAAAAAAAAAAAAAATAATACTGACGGTGGACAAGAGACGAGGACTCGGAGGAGGAGGAGGAGGAGGTTGAAGGAAGAGTGTAGGAGAACGGAGGCCGAGCTTGCTGGCTTCTCACGCAGCAACAACGAGTGTTCAACGTGAACGCAATTATCCCTTTCCAGAAAGACAATTACGCTTTTCAACCGAGGCGCGGAATCGCGACCTCGTTTGTCTCTTTCTCTGTCGTAATTGCCAACCGCTATATGTGTATATATTCTCACGACAAAAAACACACCTGGACATTCTGCACGGAAGGGCTAAAAGTCGATCCATCGTTTGCTCAACCGGTCGACAACGAATGACCGCAACTAAAGATATCGTAGAATTTCACGAAATAAAATGATTATCACAAATTCTACACGAGTCGAAAATTTTTCTTTTTTTTTGACGAACGAAAAAGATCGAACACACTTCGGAATTCGGATCAAAGGTTCAAGCCAATCAAACGAAACTCTATGTATAGTCGACTCGTCATCAAACAGTCAATTATCGAATATTTAATGATCGCGTTTATCCGCAGCGATTCTTTTTTCACCTCAGTACCAATCGTTCGGTAATTAGTTACCGTGTCAATAACCAACCGTTTCGTAATAATTGCTTCGGTTCGATACACGCGATAATCGATTACTATATTTGTTAAAAATTGTTGTTACTTGATTCAGTACGTAATGAGAATTGATGCGTTGGAAATCATGAGAGTTTGCTTTTCTCCAACGAGCTTCGTATATGACGGTCAGGGACGGGGGAGGGGCCATGGGAAATGGAGATCGAGATATTTCAAAGACCGTCTCGGGCGATGCTCGAATTTCCAGATTCTAACGAGTCCGAGAGTTCCATTCTCTCTCTCCCTCTCTCTCTCTCTCTCTGTCTCCCTCTCTGGCCTCTTTCGCTCGTAGAATCTTTTGCCTCGGAGAGTTGGCCGATTCCACGAATTGCCGAAAATAATTGACGACCGGCGTGCAGGGCATTCGTATATAGACTGGAAGATTCGCGAATCGTTCTCGTGTGTATTATCCACGTGCTCTCTCGCGCCCTGTGAGATCCATTTCGAACGAGGGCGAACGGCCAATCTTCCACTTTTCTCTTCGTAGAATCGTTTAGAAAAAGAAAAAATGAAGACACACGCGCACGTGTGTATCGCTGTGTGCGTGCTGCGAAACGACAGGAGGTACAGAGCGGCGAGGAAGATGACGCTCGTTGCTGGGAATGAGCGAGACAACTTCGAGTTGTGCCTAGCTGCTTACGTACACGCATCGCATCTTACGCACGTCCGCACGCAAAAATAATATTCTATGGTTTATCTAGCTCTATATAGTCCGTAATATTCCATTACGACGAACCGAATTATCCTCGTTAGCGTTGAATCAAATGATATTATATAAGTAGACGTACCAAGTCAAGATGGATAATCTTCTGACAGAAGCAATCTGCTGGTGGTTAGTGTGCTGCAGAGTTATATTAAAATCGATAAACCTTTTGGGGGATTTGTATAGATGAGATGTTGGCTGTGTAGACTAACCGAAAGTAGCTCATGCCTGTTCTCGTGTTTCTTTTACTTTTCGGGACACTGAGAAAAGAAATTTGTTGATACAACAAAATTTGTGTTGAATCAACAAATGCCGCGGTCACGGAGGGCGAAAAAAATATTTTGTTCATTTTACAAAACAATTCAGTTATTTCAACTGCCCAAAAATAAACAACCCATAACTTCGAACCCACGGTTGGTCCACCCAACAACCCAAAAGTTGATCAAACTGATGATTTAATTTATACGACTGAAAGTTTTGTTAAACGGAACGCACGGTATTTTTTTTTCTTAATCTCTCAAATCAATCAAACATTTAGTCAACCAGAGTTCGATTTTGTTATTCAAACGACTTATTCATTTGGTCACAATAAACGACTAAAGGTTTTGAAGCTACTGAACGACTGCATCAGGATAAATTGATTTTTTTGACCACCTAAGTTATTGCCTCAACTACATATGCGTTCACCGCAACATTACTTTTTTTCAATCAACAAAATTTTAGCGAACAAATTGAAATTTGTATTCGACAATTTTTTTTTCTCAGTGAACTTTCGGTGCAATTCGGTACACTCTCGGAAAACGTTTTATCGCGAGGTTTCTTGGAACGAAGCTTGTAAGCTTCGCGGGTGGCTCGTTCTATGTTATTTGTGGCGATAAAGAGGTCGATCGGCGATCGGCTATACCGCGAGTGTGCTTTAGTGTTCGAACCAACGAGAATGCTCGCTCCAACTATTATAGTTTTCGCGAAACCGATCGCGTTTCCCGATGTGTATGTCTCTGTGTGTGTAAACATTTATTGTGATACACACTGATGAATTTGTATAGAGCGTGTGTGTCCCTGTGACCGGCTACTCTTGGGAAAACTGCGTCAGATTATCCGCGAACCTCGTGCCCACTTTTGTCAAATGCTTTTCTGTCAAATCTATCGATCTCGCAGCGATAGACCTCCAGAAGCAGGGGAACAGCGAGGAAACAATGATTTATCGTTTACCCATATCAAATTTGTTTTTTCTTTTTTTTTTTTCAAACGACGTTCAACATTTCTCTTTGTTTTTTGATCCACGTTGATTTGTTTTCGTAGAAACTGCTTCGGTGAATGTTTCGATTCAATTCAGTCTGTAAAATAAATCACCGCGAAACACATGTTCTCAATCGCATCAGTTTGTCTCTCGATGTATTTTCTACGTATATCTGCGATGTAGGAAACGTGACTGCTTAATGGAGTACACACAACGGATAAGTAGTCGCCTGCAGCCACCAACCTAGCACTGTATACACAGTTCACTCGTCCCCGATGCAGTTGAGAGCAATGTATGTACTGGCTGTGTACATTTCTACGGATGACGTAAAGAAATAAAAAAAAAAAAAACGAAAAATGGATAAACGGGAGAATCTTTATCGCTCTCTAATGGATCGATCACTCACGGTCTGCAGGTTCCATCGCTTCGTTGCCAGAAACTCCAATTTCGGTTAACACGTTCAAGCCTTGGTGAAAATCAAATCAAACTTTAACTTGCACTTTAACGGACTAATGAGAGTCGGAGATTAAGGGGAATAATCTGCTGTTGGAGTGCGATTCGTTTGGAGGTGCTCCGATAAGGGAAGATGGAAGAAAAATGTTTCGAACGTCAAGTTATACGAAAAAAATCGTGATCAATCGTTTTTTTTTCAAATATATTTTTTTGTTATCAACAATACGATCGGTTTTTTTATATCGCACATAATTTATCATCGGGAGAGAAATTGAACGGCTGGGCTTTTTTGATATTCCGTTTGGATGGCAAAAACCTACGAACATCAAAGTCTCATTGATCTTCAGATCGTTTCACCTTACAACTCGACTTCCGGTTGGCTTGTTTACCACTTCATAGTTTTCAGTACCCTTTACCTTCCACTTACGTCTCCTATGCGTTGCACTTCTGCAGCCCACTCGCTTCTAAAGTACTCATTAATTAATTGGCACTTGAGCTTCCTTCAACTCCATATCCATTAACTCATTATTGCACTCGAACTTTGTGCGCTCGATGCTTTGCCGTGAAACTCGTAAATTCAAAGTTAATCGTCGCGAAAAAAAACAAGTGCACTTTGAGTGTACTCTTGATTCTTTTTGAGCTGTTCGAGTCATCACCGCAAATCACGTTGAAGCAGCATTTAAAACGCCTGCCATCTAATTAAGGAAAGTTTAAATGACTTTTGAAGATTTTTTATTTCACGACTCGATCCATTGAAATTAATTATTTTTCTGCTTTAAAAACAAGTTTGCAACTATGAAAAAATTCTTCGTTTTCTTAAGAGCCATCGACGTATCACGGGAATTTGGAAAAAAAATCGAATCTGCTTTTTTAATTATTTATCTTGAACTTGCGCAAATGACAAATCGCTTTTAAAGAATCTGATAAATTTGCGAAATGATACGGAGTCGTAAAGTACATCGAGCATTCGTTCAAGGCAGCCATTTTGCACTATTGCTCCGTTTTATAATCTCTTCTCAAACTTGAATAGTGTAGTGTACTTTGCACCGCTGTGTTTGTATCGTATAATGCGTCCTTGAGATACTCAAGGATTACACCCTCACTCGGTTGTATGAGCAATGTCATGAGAAATACGCTACGTTCCCTGTGCAGTTGAAATTCTCGGATGTACTTGGAAAACTCACTTGGGTTTTCCTACTTCGTTGAGTGCTTGCATAGTATATATGTGTGTATTCGACAGACACAAATTTGCACAGCTCGTATATATGCGTACGAATGAGAGAAACGCGAAGGTCTGTCTCGGTTTCGTTGTGTAAACCCAGCCTCTCCAAACCTCCTGGTTCCGAGGTTTGTACGCGGGATGCGAAATTTTCCGACAAAGTGTCCTGTCCCGCAATGAACCTTCCGGCAATGCGGCAAATTTTACTTCGCAAGCTCGGCTCTCGAGGACCATTTTGTTGCCATCGCAAACCGTTCCGACGTTCCATGTCGTTACGGAAAATTCTCTCATGCGATTCACAATTTTCACTTCTTGTGCTTTTACCACTCTCTTTCGTTATAACGTTTTTTTTTTTCAAAATCTCTGCCTCTTCAATGCGCGAAACATGCTTTTAAGTAGATACTGGCGTGCTTAGCCAGACACAAAAATTCCGGCCTTTAACGTCGTTAAAAAAAAAAGTTTTTAACTGTAAATCCGAAAGAATCTCGTTACTCCACGCAACATTTTCCTTTTTTTAAAATTTTTTAAATAAAAAATCGGAATTTAATAAAAATTCATCGCGGATAACGGAATGAAAGGAATAAACATGTTTCTCTTCCATTTTCGCAGGTACAAAGACAACCGCGCTTATCCTTGGCCAGGTGGCGAAAGTCACTTCATTCTTTATCCCGAAAGCGCGAATCAGACGATTTATACACAAGAGGTAAGATCCTCGGATGCTGGGAGATATTCTTGTCGTGCGAGAAACGACACCACCTCGTTGGAGGAAGACATTACGCTCGAAGTTCTTGGTAAGTACGCAGAATCACTGTCTTAACAAATTTTCAAATGACCGCTATAAATTCTCGGGCTTATTACTCTTGCCTCTTGTTCCTCAGCTTCGTGTTCAGTCTTTTGCATACACGTGTTGTGTATACACATATTTACGTACTCATAAATATACACGTATAGATATAAATCTTTGCTCATTCTCACACGAGCCAACCTCCAGTAATAATAATTTAGCACCAGCCCTTTCTACGTACCTGGGGTTTCCTGTGTATTATATGCTCGTAATATATGAACCAGTAGACACTCATTCGAGACGCTAACAAGGCCTCTGAATTATCTAACACACCACTCCGCTCAGCTATACACACGGAGATATGTTTATACAATAACTTATGATCCATCCTCCCAATTTCTATTAATACCTTAATGCATATGCGTGAGATATATATTCATGACAATTCCGCAATATCGTTATTTGCTTCGTTCCCTTTAAGGACGTTGCATGCTAAATTTTCTGTTGATAGAATTCCTTTAAATTTGCAGCACACAAAGAGAATAGTGATATCTAACAGCTCGCGCAATTTTAAAAGCTTTCTCCGCGTAGAAGTCGAGATATTTATTTATAAAAATTACAATTTTCCGTAGTTTCTCATGAGAGCGTTTGTTAAAAGTTCCAATTTTCAACATTAAATATTTCGATTTCTAAATGGTGGAGCCTCTTGAAACTTTGCATACACTTTCATCGAACATCGAAGAAGCTTTATTCAATTTTTCAAAAAAATCGGTCGTAAATTTTTTTCGAAATTTTGTTTATTATGTAACAAATACAGATTACCTCGGAAAATCTTTGATTTAGAGTATGTTGTTCTTTAGTCAATTTGTAACAAATTTTTTTTAAAAAACTGAAAACAAAAATTTAGATTTCAACGTCGCCATACAACGTCCTTAAGGGGGTATCAACATTTCAATCCAAATTTTCCATTTATATTTTTACAATGATATACGAAGATTTTGCGCATTTGGTGCATTCATTTTTTGTGCATTTGTAATCGGATAATTGAGGGCTTTTGGGGAGGTTAGAAAGGATCAGCTGAGTGGTGTGACGTTGATAAAAGCTCGTAATTTGAAAATTTGTAGTTTGGTTATCCCGAATCGTGTAATTGTTGGGATTTAAAATGTTTTTTCCGTTCCTGGTCCACGAGCTTCGGCTCAAACGAAGGATTTAAAATATCCAAGTGCGAGGGTTCAGTAGAATAGCTTTGGGAGGATTTAGGGCTCTTCCAATTGACAAGAACATTTTTTTGCTTCACACATTCATTCAGATTTCATATTCGTTGCGCTTGAAGGATTTTTCTCTTTGATAAAAAAACACCCGGACAAAATAAAGTTTTGCGAGCTCAAGTGCAGTGTATATGGGTTTTCGTGTATATTGACTCTGGACTTGTAAACGTAGGGGAGGAGGCAGCAGGCTACACGGGAAAGCCATTACCCACCTATAAACCGGCCTCCCAAATGGTACCTCTCGGAGCTTCGGCACGACTATTCTGCGAGGCCTATCTCGGACGTGTCGATCTCCCGGACGCCAAGAACTCGGTGACCTGGTCCAAGGTCGGCAGCAACCTTACACTACCGGATCATGGCAGATTGTCTCAGCATCAAGTTTCAAGGTAAAATTATCTTTATCCGTTTTATTATAAACTACACAACCTTCCTTTCGGTTTTTCTCAATTACGTCAATTTTATTTTTTATTTTTCTACTGAAACAGCCGCCCCAAAAATTTCGATACTCTCGCGTTCGGCTAAGCAGTTCAGAAAACAAACGCAATCGCTCTGGGAAAGACGTTGAATAATTTAAAAAAATAATAAGAAACCAAATTGTTAGATTTTTCTACTGTTTTCACACATTGGGTCAATTTGACCCGGTTCCCAATCCATCCGCCTGTCATAACCAAAATAATAATTTTCTTTTTGAATCCTTTATATTTCTGTGATTGATTATCAACGGTCTGAATAAAAATAATACAAAGGTCCTGTTCATTGGAACAATGAGTGAAAATCAGCGACTGACAGTTTTTGGAATTATTTCTGGACTAGAGATTTTGAAAAATTCTTTCGATCAGAATGATCCAGTGTGCCAATAAAAATTTAAGAAAATGAATAAAATTGACGCAAAAAATATTCAATCTTTGCGCTTTGATTGTTCAATGCTGGAGTGAAAAGAGTAGAAAGCAAAATGGGAGACTCGATTTTCCGAAATGTTTGACAGACTCCTGAATTGCTCCAAATCTCTCAACTTTGATTATTCGTTGATGAAATCTATCACACTCAATTGATATTATCATATTTTTCGGATTATTGTTTAGCTCCAATGAAATTATTTTGACCGTTTCTCTCATCGTCGCTCCATCTCCCTCGCCATCTCTTTCACTCACGACGTGAAATTCGATTTTGGATTCTATCGCAAGCCCCAGGGGCCGAGAGGAAATATCGTCTAACATGTTTCGCAATGTTACGGGACTCGAGCGAACTTTACACGAAACTTTGATGAGTTATACTCCAGACAGGCTTGTTGTAGCCCAAGATGACGAACGAAGCATGAACTCTGAGAAAGCCAATATCACGCCAGAGGACGTGGTGAAAACAATTTTTGTATATCTATGGATATCAGAGTTTAGAAGCTATGAATGGAATAATACAATTAGTTTCGCACTATTTGATTAGTGCGAACTATCAAAAGATCCTCGGGGTACGTTGGTTTCTGGTGAAAGTCAACACCACGCCAGTCTCTCGACACAATTGTCGGAATAGAATTTTTTTGCACACTAATTATGCTCGATTTATGAGTCGAACCGATCGACAAATTATTTTATTTTACTGGAAAAGGGCATTCTCAAATATAATATGACCTTGAAAATCTTCACAGTGTAGCCGATGAAACGATGAGCATGAAGATCCCGAACTCAGCAGTGATTTCGTGCTCCGGACAAACTAGAAATTACGGATTATTTTTCAAACGTCCCGAGAAACATTTCGCCCGAAGGAATATACGAGCTTGATTCTACTGATGGAGATGCTGCTCAAAGATATTACTGTACCGAAGAATTGGCCGATGGTAAGGAAAACATATCGCAGGAGGGCTTGGCGCACGATTTCTCGAATCCTGACTGTTGGCTGACTGAGTAAAAGGAGCGCAGACAGAGAGTCGAATAAACAGGATGAAGGAGAGCGAGAGAGAGAGAGAGCGAGAAACTCGCGGTACATGCTTTATAATACAACGATGTACAAGGTTAATAAGAAATGCTCTCTCGACCAAAGGCGTAAAGAGAAAAAGGAAAGAAACGAGAGTGAAAGGGACGAAGCAACAGTCGAGGATGGAAGACGTTATCGTCGCTCTCTTGCTCGTGGTTGCGGCTATGTCGAGGTCCTCCGACAAGCTCCACGAGTGAGAACGGGCGAGAAGAGTATCATCTTGCAAACTGGTAGAATTGACGAGAAAGAGGAACTGAGCAAGCGACAGAGAGAAAGAGAGAGAAAAGTCCAGGGCAGAAAAGAACGGAAGAACGAACACGGAGAACTTACGAAGGCGTATTGCAAAGGTGAAGGAGGATGAGAAGAAGGAAAAGAAGAGAGGGCAAAGGTATCATTACCTTAATGATGGAGCGCGTCGGAGCGATGAGAGATTCTCGACTTCTTGTTCGATGCCTGCCTCCACCCTCCCTTCCTCTCTTCTCATTCTATTGCTTTTTTAGGCCTTTTCTTTCCTCTGACCAAGACCACGCCAAAGATTATTACTATGCATGCAAAAACTCAAATCTCTTCTGACATAGAAAATGTAAACGGAAACAAGAACTGAAAAAGGATCTGGAGCATTGAAAAGCTAGCGAGAAAACTACGTTCGTTTGAAAGATACGGGGCTGAATGATTTCTTCGCGAACCGCTTAAAGTTTTTCTGAAAATGACGATTTACCCCCTCGTTTTGGAATCTCGACGCACTTTGATGTAAAATCGCACCATAATGGAGACGTTAGCACTTTTGAAAACAGCGCTTTCGTTTTAAGTCCTTCTTTGAGGATTCTCCCGCAGCAGAAAGGATCTTTTCTTCCTTTTTTGTGGATTGCGATGTTTTTTTTTCTTGTCTGAATAGAGCGTGAGAAATATGTCTCCGTTGGACAAAATTTTTCTCATTTGAAACGACGTATTATTGTTAATAGCCATTGAGAATTCCGTTACGGCAAAAAATTAAAGACGCTGTCGTAGTTTTTTACAGGAGCCTTTTGCACAATGCAACGAATTTGTTTTTTTTTTGTTTTTTCGTAGCGGGTTGAAAATAATTGAATTAATTTTCATGCAGATTTATAAAAATTAATCAGGGCCTAAATTTTCGAAAGTAAAAATGGCGAGAGTGCAACTACAGTCATCGGAGATTTTATGAGCAGCTCGAATAACGAGAAGAAATGCAATACTTTCGGGTAGACATTAAAAAATTTTAATTTCCTCTTCAGCTGAAATTTTTTATCGTACGTAATACAAATGTTTTAGCAGCTCGCGATTTTTCCTCGTTTCCCTATAACGTTTCCTTGCCATTTTCATTAAATTCCACCAGAAACCTCCCACTCGATTCTCCCGGCGTTTACATCGCTGCCTTTCGCGAGAAAAAAGTCTTGCACTCTCTACGACACTCGAAAGTCCCATGAAAGGCAGGAAAATTGTCTTTCCCCCTTTTTCCTTGTTTTTTTTTTTTCAACTCCCATTTCACTCGGGCTTTACGTTTTAAATTCCTCAGCTATCCGAGCTGTCTAAACGTTCTACAATCTCGATGAATTCACGCCAGCTCGTAAGAACACGAGGGACGATATCATCGAATTTTATGGATATATATATATATACATTTTTTTCATATACATTCAGATTTGTATGGCTATGTTGAGAAAGCTGTATATATGTGTAAAAAGAAGGAGAGGTCGCCACGGGCAATTCGAGTCTTATCACAAAACGTAAATCGCGGTTGAAGCTTATTTCCACAAGGTTCGAGAGCTCGCTTATGAGAGTGAACAACTATACTCTCGGTTTTGCAGCATAAATTATTCAGCCAGATGGAGAACGACGAAAACTCCTCCTCTTTATTCTTCTTTTTCTTCTTTGGCTCCTTCTTCTGCTTCGTCTTCTCATTCTCCTCCTTGCCACGGTCCACAGCTTTTGAACTTGTTTCCTTTCTCCATTTCTTTTATCTCTCATTTTTCTTGAATCTCTTTTCCACCCTCTCAGTCTGAGCGATTCTCTTGTCGCGATATACGCTCGTTGGTCATGCTCGCTGACCTCTCCAGAGAGCTGGACATACCGAGAGAAAACATTACCAGAACTCTCCGTCGCTTTTCTCCCCATCCTTCTGTCAAATGGGTGGTCCAATCCTCGCTTTTTCATATCTCAGGCTCGAATTACAATGAAAAAGCTGCTCCATCGATCGATATACCCACTACGTCGTTAAGTTTTGTCGACCGTGAATTTTCAGAGTTTTACCATGTCACAGAATCTCTCATGGTTGTCGATACACGAACCATCGAGTTCAATTCGTTTCATTTTTATTGAGAACGTACATTCATATTAATTCGTTAATAACATAAGAAAAATTTAAAGAATATAACCAAAGGATTTCGATGGATATACTCATCGTTGTGTTCGAGTATCCCGGAGACTTGCAACTACCGAATCGAACGAACGATGGAGTTTCCAAGTTGAATGAACTTTTTGTCACTCACATCGCCAGATTCTTTTTGCTTTCTGCTCCATGAGAACGCGATCTGAGACTCTGAGATAAAGTACTCGAGGGATAATTGAGACTGGAAAGATTACGAGAGACAGGAAAAGGGAAATAGTGAGACAGACCGGAAGGATCGAGTACAGGCTCACAAAAAATTCAGTTCAACTTTTTTTTATCTGTTTTGTGACTCCTACCCACAACGATCCCTTCTCTTCACTATCACTCGCTACGTTAGTCCGTAAAATCGAGAGGAACTTGAGAAAAGAAGATGATAAAAAAAAATGTGAAGTAAAAGGGATAAGAAAGTGTTAAGAGCGACGAGTTTGTAGCTGTGAACAAAGACTGCTACGTATATCGACTTTTTGTATTCCTCCGTGGTCGCACTTATTCTCGTCTTTCAGTCCTTCGCGTACTTGAAAAATCGACGATGAAACTGTTTCGTGTGAAATTCACTCGATTTCTTTCTTTTTTCTTTTTTTCCTCTTGCACAATTTCGAACTCAAGCGACGATCCTTATCAAGCTTTTTATTTCCTCTTTCGACCATTCAATTTTTTTTTTCTCCTTTTCGTACTACGATCGACTCGTTCTTTTAGAAAAGTGGAAAACAAAACGCCACGTGTTGACAATCATTATTGCTTTTCTTGTCATTTCTATTTTTATTTAATGTCGTCGTTTTTCATTCGATTCAGAGAGGACGGCGAAATCGTCGGATCTTACCTGGAAATCGAGGATATCTCTCTCGAGGACTATGGAGAATACGAGTGTCGAATCAGCAACGGTGTCGACGATGAAATGAATCTACCAGCTCATATTTATCGCCAAGGTATTATAACACTATTCATCTTTCTCAATTCATCATCATCTGCGCTACTGAGGCTGAGAAATTGAAAGCACAATTAAATGTAAATCAACCAAATTAGTCGACCGTTCACTTTTTCCTTTATTAGCAAATTGGAAAATATAAATTGTGACTCATTATTTTTCATACAAACAATAAGAACGTGAAGGAAATGAAATAAAAAACTAATAAGAAATAATCAAAAAAATGTGCAACTTTAATTGTGAAGAATTATTAATTTGAGTTTGTTTCTTAATTGATTAATCAACACTTCGTTGTCCCTTTTCAGAGCCACTCTACGAGCTCGGATTCCGGAATGGTTCCTGGGGAAAAACCCTATGGTTCGGCTTTCTCGTTCTTGCCATTGGCTTGTCTATCGGAGCGTGTTACGCGAGATGTTGGTTACCATTGGCGGTCATGTGTCGTGACAGATTCGGGATTCTTGAAGACGATGGTTCGTTCTGTGAATTACTTTAATTTTCGATAGAAATATATGTAGAAAAATATCACATTTTAATTGTAACAGAAAATATTTATCATCGGTGAAACTTAATGATAATTACTCCATCGACAGATGGCAAGGATTGCGACGCGCTCGTCTGTTACCATGAAAGAGACTCGAATTTTGCAGTGGGCATCCTCGTTCCGACCCTCGAATCGCGACATCGATTTAAATGTACGACACTCGAACTCACTCACATCAAACACAACTGTAAGTACCGATGCTCTTGAAATTTGAATTTCATCGAAATATTAGTTTTTTCAAGTTTCTCGCAAATTGGTTTTTTTTTTTTTTTTAAATGCATATTCGTTTTTTTAGGGGGCCTCGAGATCGGGTCTCGCGCAGCATCAACACGAAGAGTTATCGTTGTTTTGGGGCCGAACGCTCTGGAAAATGTATGGACCGAATCAAACGTGGCTGCTGTATTGAAACAATTGTCTTCCCTCTCAACAAGAACAATAATCATAAGTTTAAAGGATTTGCCGAATACAACGTCGATCGCAAAGTCCTCGAGGCGCAACGGTCTCGCTGGAGTTTCGCATTGCAACGATGGCATTGCTTTCGATCGTTTGACGATTCTGCGTTGGCAAGAGACAACGAGTAGCGGCGATGGCAGTGGCATCGGTGGTTACCAATTTTGGTATAAATTACGAATGTCAATGCCACCGAAGAGACCACCGACGCTCAGGATCAACGTCAACTCGAGATGTCAATCTGTCGGGATGATCGTTCAAGCCAACGGCAATAAATCGAATCAACAAAAAGCTCGTTCACGCGAGAGTCTCGAAGTTCTCGTGTGAGAACTAAATCGACGTTTTATCCTTTTGTCATGCATTCGTCGATCGCAATTTCGAAGCGAACCGACGCTACGCTTTCTTCTGCTCACTTTCCATTTTGCGAGCCTTGCATGAGTATTATTTTTTTCTTTTTTATCAATTTCTCGAAAAGGTCTGTCCGAGTAACGTCGGTTCGCTCGAACGATCTTTCCGAAAATCCCGGTTACTCGTGCTTCTTCTTTTTTTTTTATTAACTCATTCCCATTTTTTATCTCCAAATCATTTTATCCTCTCGTTTATGCAGCTCAAACTATCGACTCTTTTGCCTGCCGTCCTTCTTCCTTCGCGTCGTCATTCCACGCAGATTTTTTGCTTTTCTCATCGATTCCCTTTCGGGGCTAAATGTTTTTTTTTTTTTTTTTTTTCTAACAAACGTTGTAAATATATGTATTACTGAAGTCATGCGCTATCGCGTTAAGCAGCCCTTATTTATTTAATTAGCAGTATTATTTATCATACGAATTATTATTTTTTTTTTCGTCTCTTTAAATATTATATACGCAATTTAGTGTCAATGAACTCTCGTTGAGTTTTTCTTGAGCCTGTAATGTATTATGTATAAATGTCTCAATGAAGATACTCTCGGTCAAGTCGACGTCTAACGAGCACTGAACTTTCTTAATTTCCGCTCGGATATTCGTGAAAATTGTTCCTGCTCTTGCTGGTAAATGAAAATCATAATTTTCTCGTTTTACCAAGCATTTTCGATTCGATGAATGATCGAAAAGTGAGAAAAACCAACTGATACTTTACGAACTTTCCGACAATATTCAATTCCCCCGAATTCCAATATCGATATTCGAATAAATTACGAAATTTCAGTTGTTCACAAGTGTTTTGTTCACAATCGGTAACGTTTTTGGTAGAAATTTGGAGAACTCGATAGAATCGATGTTACTGATGCTGAAAATAGAAGTTAGATCGCGACTTGACACGCAATTTTCTGTATATGTTGTCGCTCAGTAAAATCGGTAGTGAATTTTTTGTATTTGTAACATTTTTTACACAGTAATCCATAGTTTTATCGTGCAGTGCTGATAAACATTGGACAGAGGATAATTTCAAGCATTTTTTTTTTTTTTTGAAATAATGTTGATGAGCAAATCAACATTCTTTAACGAAGAATAATAATTGCAGACTGTCATCAGTGACGAATGAATTGATCAATTCATTTGCTCTGCTTTGCTTTGTTTTTAAATAGTTGCTTACGATTGTTCGAAAAATGATGTTCGGAGAATTTTTTTTTTCAAATTGTATAACTTGTCTGTGGATTTTCAAGGAGCCTTATTTTATTATAATTTTCACAGTAATTTCTTTACTGTCAGTATTAAAAATACAAGAAAACGCTCGCATCCGCGCGAATCTTGAAACTTGACAACCGGATGCGCAGCTTCGAGTTTGTTATACGAATATAAATATATATCTTTATTCTTTTAAGCCGTTCTCTCTATCGTTGTTCTGTGAAATTTATATTAAATAAGTCGAATTGAAATGTGAATGGAATGATAAATATGTACGCACACAAATGTCACGAATGATTCAAAATATTTGATATTTGGACTAAAAAATAATCCGTTTTTGAGGTCAAAACGTATGTATCACTTGTATGGATTTTTATGAATGGAGACTTTGAGGGTTTTCCAAATGTATACGAAGAAATAATGAGAGAGTGAGAGAGACAGTCGAACAATATAAATAAGTGGTTGTAACTTTATTTCATTATCGTCCGTTCACACTTTCTTTTTCTCATTTAGGCACTTGTACTTGAGACGATTGAGCGGAAACATGCGAGTTTCACTATTTTGTTAAACCTCAAGTATTCCACGTTATCATTCATAAATAATAAAAGATAATAACAACAATAACAATAAATGCGACAAGGAAATTCGATTCTTTGTGATTGTTGGGACAAGAATTTCGGTTTTTGGAAAACCGGAAAGGTGCTTTTTCTGATTTTGCTCGAGAAATCTAAACAAACGAAATAGCGCCACTTTTCCTAACGCAACGAATTGTGAAAGATCGTAAGGTTTTCGAAGTTTTGACGTAGATAAGCTCGGCTGGGTTTTCCCGGGCCTACTCTCTGCGAGGTCCAAGTGGAGACACACTTCGTTAGTATCACAAGGACAAATGCTGAGATTATTCACTTACAAGACTTCATCAAGGGGCCAGTTGAAGGCCATAACTAGTTTCAAACTCTCACTCGTCCTGATCGAATGCTTTGGCAAGTTTCCCTAGCAAAAAAAATCTAAAGTCACCATTTCTCGTTGTTTCGTAAATACAATTTCGTCCACTCGGAGTCGACAATCGGACGATTCTCCTAGAGCTTTAGTTTAGACTTTTTTTAGTGTGCAATTTCGTTCCAAAAATGTGGGTTCGAGTCCGCAGCTTGACACAGAATTTATATACATATACAAATATATTTTCGCAATTCTTTTCCATCACGAATTTAGTACAATCGCTATAACGTTGAATCGTTTCGAAGCGAATAACTTTTTTTCGCTATCTCCGCTAACGCCTGAGCCATTGATTCTCCGGTCTCTTGAACCATGCTGTAGAGGCGTCCAGACTTTGTGTTTTGCATCAGTACGTGAGGATGCCCGAATTCCTGGAAAATGCATAAGTGGAAAAAGAAAATGAATAGACTGGAAATTAAATTTTGTTGAAAAACGTCGAATATTTTATTGAACAAGGTCAACTAAATATTTTTCGGTAATTTCAGAATTATCGTTATTTTGGCAGCATATTTGATTTCTAACGGAACTGTCAGCAAAATTAACGATTGGAATGACTAAAATTTGCCTTCCGAATAGACTTCCTAACATATTTCTTTCTGCAATGACAATATTTTTGGAATTACTTAAAAAAACGTTTAGTCAACGTATCCAACAAAATATCGATCTTTTCCAAAAAAAATTTTTTTTCAGTTTCATTGATGTTAATGATTGTGACGAGAAATCTACTGGGAACTTTGTATATTTGGCTGCATGGCAAAGCGGTTCATACGAGACGATGATAGAAAAATGGGATTTACGACGTTTGGTCGTTTTATGATAAAAATTCGTACGAATCGTTCGTCGGGAAATTAATATTTCAAGTGGCGATGATGATAAGTTTCTTACCACCGAAGAACCAGAATCCATCACGAGTATACGATCGCTGTCCATCACAGTATTAAGTCGATGGGCTATTGTGAGGACTGTGCAGTTTTCAAACTTGCGACGAATTGTTTTTTGTATGAGTTCATCAGTGTGTGGATCAACGTTGGCGGTTGCCTCGTCGAGTACGAGAACAGGATTGTTGCGGACAATAGCGCGAGCCAAACAAACCAATTGACGTTGACCGACGCTCAAGTTGCTGCCGCCCTCGTTGACGTGGTACTCGAGGGTCATATTCTTGAGTTCGACGTCTTCGAGTGCCTCTAATAATTGAATGTCGTTGTAGACTTCGAAAGGATCGAGATTGGAGCGCAAAGAGCCGGCGAATATGAAAGGTTCTTGGGGGATGATACTGATTTTTGTACGTAAATCGTGCAGACCTATTTCGCTGGTATCAACGCCGTCGATCTCAATTTTACCTTCGACATCCGCAAGTCGAAAAAGCGCTTGGATCAACGAAGATTTTCCAGCTCCGGTTCTACCGACGATGCCAATTTTCTCATGTGGTTGTACCTCGAAATTGACGTTTTTCAATACCAGCGGATCGAGCGGCGAGTAACGCAAGCAAACCTGTTTAAATTCGACTTTTCCTTCCTGAGGCCACGTGTCTTTTGGTTTCTTGTCCGGAGTGCTCTCGAAAGGCGGTTCGCTCTCTACGTTGCTGTACTCGAGCACACGCTCAACCGATGTCATTTGATTTTCTAATTCGGCACTTTGTCGCATTCCCCACTGGAACATTCCGGTCAATCCTATGCTCTGGGTTATCGCCAGACCCACGTTGCCACCAGGCGTCGCAGTAGGGTCGTCCTCACCGAGTACGAAAAAACTCATCGTCACCAGAGCAATGTATATCAGACAAAAAAGGTCCAACCAATAACCGAATAGACGAGACGAACTGATGAATAAGTACCAAGCGGAGGAATGGAGATCGAGATGGTGATCGAATTCCTGGCTGAGAACTTGAGCGGCATCGAACGAACGTATCGTTACGAGGCCCCGGAGCGTTGCGTTCAAGTGATTATAAACGGGCGAACGCGCTGCAATCAAATTCCACATTCAATCATTTTCATCCTGTTATTTTTCCCTCTCATCCAAAGTCTCGTCAACCATTAAGGTTACGAGACCGAAAACTTGATTATAAATCATTCACAGACTAGTGAATAGACTAGAATAAAAACTACTCACTGATTCCTTCAAGGCGTTTGACGCTTCTGCTCGTTGCTATGTAAAAGATTCTCAGAAAGTAGAAAATTATGCCAATAATAACGGTCGGTATCATGAGCCAAGGGTTTGCGATTCCAATGACGACAACTACACCCAAAAGTGTTAAACCGCTGTCTATGCAGTCCATCATCGTTATCGGTAAAGATTCGTCGATAGAGCCCACATCTCTGGCAAAGCGATTTAGTACCCGACCCGATGTGTTTGTATTGAAGAAACGCATCGTTGCGCGACTGATACTCCGGAACATCCAATCGTGAAGCTTCATCGAGGCTCGCATACACATCCCGAAGAAGGAAAACGAACGTAGGAGAGTTATGCATATGGCAAGTCCGGTTAAAGCGCTATAGATGTAAATATTCGTCTTGTCATCTGAAGGCGTTCCCACAAATGTTTCTTTATCCTTCTGCTTCACAGTTTCCTAAAAAAAAACCCAACTCGATCAATAAATTCGATCCGATCAAGTCGCGTTGATATCCAAAATTACTAGAAAAAAAAAAGCACTCACGTTTCTATTTTTTCTCTCCTCCATATTCACCCACAGAGCGATGAAATAGTCACAACTACTGATCGCCAATTGAGCCGCAAGAAATAATAAAATGACGAATGCCACGAACCGTTTACCACCCGCTCGAAAATACGACGAATACGTACGTCCCTTGATGCTCCCCTTCGTACGCATCTCTGCTACCTCGAGGGAATCAATAAAAATATGTAGTAACGAATTAACCCTTACTTGCCACCTTGGGTTACAATCCACTCCAGGCCTATTAAGGATAATAGTCATTTTTCCACTTTTGTTGGTTTTAGCATTTTTTTAGTGTACTTAATTTTGATTTTTGGCTCTAAAAAGTGAAGAATCTTTTAAAAAAAAGCTTTCAATATGTTCTACAACAATTTTCAAGTCGAAATGTTCAGTAGTTCCTTTTTTATAACAATTTTTGTCACTGGGGTAGAAATCTACCCCATGGTGGCAACTACGTAATTCTACAGTGGTGTGGCAAGAAAGGGTTAATATGATCATGGGATGGATTGTTGGTAAATCGAGTCGTGCATCAATTACTTCGGTAGGTTCCTCTTGTGTCTCGCCGTCGTGAATTTTGTTTGTCTCAACAGAGCTGAGCGACGTACAGCTTGCACGACAAGAATTGCTTCGACTCACTGCTGCTGGTGCCACGAAATTCTCTTCCTCTGTAGATTTAGACTCGAGCAATCTACCAAAATCAACGCCGATCTTTGCTAATTGTTCATAAGTTCTGTAAATTAAGGAAAGCCGCTGAGTATCAAATGTTCTCGTGTATTTATAGAGGGACATTCCTTTTACTATACCAGCGAGCTTGGACGATTTCTTTTTACCCTTCAGCTTGTACGAGACCGTCTTTGAAAACGACGATCCAATCGACGTTTCCAAGGAATTGCAACTGGTGAGTTACGAGAATTCGGGTTTTCCCTTTCAAATGCTTCTCTATGCATTCCTCGAAAATTTGCTTACCGACGTGGGCATCGACAGCGCTCAAAGGATCGTCCAATAGATATATTGCTGCCTCCGCGTAAACGGCCCTCGCCAAATTTATTCTGTATGCACAGGACTGTTTAGTGGATCAGGGAAACGAAATCAAATCGTGGTGATGGTTGTTTGGGTGTTTACCTTGCTCGCTGGCCACCGGACAGACTTATGCCTCTGTCTCCGACGATTGTTTTATCCCCGAAAGGCAACAGACCAAAGTCTCGCTCGAGGCGACAAACTTTTGTTACTTTTTTGTAACGATGTGGGTCCATTTCTCGACCAAATATTATATTTTGCTTTACTGAACCAGCGAACAGCCAAGGCTCTTGACTCGCGTATGCAATGTTGCCATTCACCTGGATAAAAAAAAAAAAAAAAATAAGAAATCTTTAGTTTCCTGCAAAATGATCTCTCTGCTGATTCAATATTTTTCATAATCCATCCCACCTCCAGAGTGCCGGTGCGTATAGGCAATTCCTTCAGAATGATATTTAACAAGCTGGATTTTCCAGACCCGACCTGTCCAACGACAGCGACTAGCTGGCCGGGCTTGACTCGAAAATTGATTCCACGTAGAGTGTCCTCGCTGTCGGAATTCAGCCACTTGGCGTGACAACGTTCAAGAATGACAGAGCCATCGTTACTGATTTTCGTTTCCTCTCTCGTTCCAGAAATCTTGACCTTTTTCTCATTTCCCTTATTGTTGTCAACTTCGTCGTACAGCATAAAATTTTGCAACCTTTTTATCGACACCATCGCTTCGGCTCCTTGTCTAATTCCTGAATAAAAAAAAACCGAAGCACCGTTTCTTCTAAATGCTCGAGAATTTCCACCGGCATACAAGTGAATTCTAATCGTGCCAAACGGCTCAGAGTTGAATGCACAGAAATGGGACTTGTTTTTGTGAAACAAACTTTTTTTTACGCTTGCAGTTTTAAAATAGAAAAAAAAAAACTAATAATTGTGAAGCAAAATTTCATCAAATTTCAAAAGTTAAAAACCGGAAAACTTATTGCGAATTTTCTAGACCATCCAATTTCTGCGTATTTGCAAAAAAATCGCGACATTTCGCATCAGTTTTTGGGTTTACCTCCTGGAAAACAGACCGTCATCATTTGCTTCAATACATTGTAATAGGCTGTCAGTATGAAGACTTTTTCGGCGGTTAATTTCCGATCCCCTCCGACGTAAAAAATTACGGTGAGAAAAAGGGCCAATCTGGACGTGAACATTTTGAAGGACAACATCAAGCCACGCATGTAAGAAGCTGCTTTGATGACTTTGATCTCGCGCCTACAAAGATAAAAATTTGTTAACAAGAAAAAAGCGTAAAAATCGAGAAAACGAAACGAGAAAAGTGAGAGGCATCGAAAGTACCTTCGAGCTTTTTCGATGAGATTTCTGAAGGGATTTTCCCACGCGTACATTTTAATGGCTTGTATGCCAGTTATTATTTCGCTGGTGAGACGAATTCTCTCGTCGGTTCTTATGGCAGTCCGTAATCTGAGGGCGGCAATTTTTCTGCCTATAAATCCTGTGGAATGAGAAAGTCTCGTCAAATTTCGACAAATTCAACATTTTCTTCATTTTTTATGATTTCTATTCAGAAGTTCCAATCAGCATGACACTGTGACTTCCGGGAGTTGAAAATAAAAAGAATTTTTCATTTTTTCATGATTGAGAATTAGGAGAGGACAAACCTTGAAGCGGTATGCACATCAATAACAAGGCAACGCCAGTTAAAGCGACAAGCCCAACAAGCTCGTACAAAAAGTACGTAACAATAATTGTCTGAAGCGGTCCGATCCACAGATAATGAATAAACATAACTGCATCGTCGAATCGGTTGACATCGTTGGACAAGAGATTAACCACTTGTCCAATGGTCGTCTCGCCCAACGCCGTTTTCGATAGCCTCAATGTTTTTCGATAAATCAACGAGCAACAAGCCACCCGGATTTTCATTCCCATATGCAGTACAGCCAACATATACGGATGCCTGAATAAAACGTTCAACGCAGAGCACAATATAATACCACCGGCGAACAGATAGGCATCGGACAACGAAGTATTCCCTCCGGAATAAAATTGTAACAACCGACCCAGGAATATCGGCTGCAGGAGCCTGCAATGAATGATAAATCAACCAAAAGTTAATTCTCTTCGTTTGTGCATGCTGGAAGGCACAGAATAAAAAATCGTCCATCGACAACCCTCAGTCATGGTAACCGCTGGTCCTCGGAGCAATCAACACAATTTTAACAACGCGGAAATCGTCAAATTCCAATTTATTCTGCACGGGTTATTATTCTGAGTCATTTTTATATTTAGCCACCGAATCACTCACTTTGAATCCCAAAGTTTTGATAACAATACTAATTTCAACAATTTATCTAACAGACGTTATCGAAACGAACGATTGCATCAGTTTCTCGAATTATTGCGAGTGCTAGATTTCATAATTGTAAGATTACTTTTCCGATGCTTAAATTTTCAAGAGGCAGCAGAGACCCAGAAAAAAACCATATTCGCATTTGTAATTTCATACTTTTAACATTGAGTCTTATGAGTAATTCTCATAAGAATCGATAAGAATGTTAAATGTATGAAATTATATCAATGCAAATATATTTTTTCTGGTTTTCTGTAGCTTCTTGGAAATTTGACTGGATAATCTATTGCTGTAGCAAATTTTATGAAATTCTGAATGGTAATTCTTAAACCGACCGTACTACCTCAAACAAAATATTGTCAAGATTGAACAGCAGGTTCTCGTTGAGTAAATTTACCACGAGAATGTTCAGAGCATCGGAAAAAACTGGGAAGAAGACTTCACAGATCTCACCAACAAAAATCTTGCAAGGTATTTTGTTCAGAAAGTTTTCTTCGTTATATTTCGATGGCCATTTCTCAATAGATCATCGAGAGTGAAAAAAAACTTGAAAATTACGTTTTTACTCAGCCTCTGAACCAGGCGACTGTCTCGAGAATCCTGAACCAATTTGAGCTCAAGTTATGTGTGCTTTTTTGGATGAAACATCGTTGGTGATAAATCACTTACCTGAGGACTGTGTCCATAATGAACAAAGTTATACCGAAGAGCATAATTTTGAAGCCGAAAACTTTAATTAAGACTCTGATAAGGCTCGGAATTTTTCTGGAAGTTTCTCTCTCTTTTTCCTTGTCGACGTCGTAGCTCGATCTCTTTCGTTTCGGGCTAGTTATTTTGACTTGGTTGACGCGTCTTAGTTCAGATTCCCAGGCAGCACTAATTTTGTCTCCGAGGATGCTGCTCGTGTGTTCCTTCAAGGGTTTTGAGAGATCATCGAGCTCCAGATCCCTCTGGTACCCAGTCCAGAAAGTTTTGAGTGTCCACCTGTGGCCATTTAAAAAAATATGAAGCTCGAATCTTCCTCCATGAAGAAGATATCTTTTTGATTTTGGCTTTGAATCTTTCTTTGTGAGGAAACTATTTTTTTAATATTGGCTTCCTCATAAAGGAAGCTTTCAGCATCATGCATCTTGAGCATCTTGAGGAAGCAATTTACAAATTTCAATTTGCAGCCTTTTGTTCTATTTGCATTTACATTATATAATTTTGAAAACTGTTCTAGAAAGTAAAGAGGAAATACAGACTTATACACAATATTTTACAATATTTGCAGACATTAGAGCGGCTGGACGATTTTTCAAAAAACACAGATTTTCGTAAAATTCGAAAAATCATCAAATTTAAACAGTTCAACCGATATTCCCCAAATGCAAGTAATAAACCTTAAAATTTGCGGAAGTTAGAGCGTCGACGCCCTTTTTTTGGAAAATTTCAAAATGCCATAGAATTCGTATTTTTCTAGCAATTCCAACAAAATTCCTAGAGAATCAAGAGCTTGTATGAATTAACATTTGTGCAAAACGGGAGCACTGTAGCTCAAATCGTTCTCGAGTCATGAACGTTTGAATTTTACAGTGTCATGACATACACACACACACACATCCGGACATTTTTTCTAGATCTGATTTTTCGATGTTTTCGGACATTTTAAGCACATTGATATTGAAAACTGGAAAAAAAAAATTTCACCGTCAAATAGCTTCCTGTATGAGGAAGCAAAAAAATGATAAAAACTCAAATTCATTCGTTAATAAGTTTTTGATACGCTCGCGTATCGATCAACAGATTTAACCCTTCGAGTGTACACATGCTATAGATGCATATGGGGTCAATTTGACCCAAGGAGCTGTCAAATCGTTGTATTCTGGTAAATACGCATTTTGTGTTTTTTTTTTGTGAAGAGACGCTTTTTTTTCCGTTCGTTGCCATTAAATGCCAAACAATCGGTGACAGAAAATATTCTTGGGGTCAAAATGACCCAGTATAGACTCGAAGGGTTATTCGGATACAATGAAATGTAAATCTTTTTTCCCGAGCATTAAAATTCGATGATTGAACGATTTTGCTAAATCCCTCGTCTGTACTCACGAAAATGTCAAAGCGCTCAGTACATTGGCACCTTCCCTCGGATTTTTCTTCCTCTCGATCCGAGTGTTTCCATCCATTATGAATAATCGTTTTTGTTGCTATTTTGTCAATCGTCCTAACAAAGTTTCGTCCGTCGCTGTTGCTCTCCTTCCGTGTAGTCATCAATAATCCAAAATGTATGGGAGCATCGAAGCCTTGGATGTCAACGCTAATGTCGATCGGATCAAATCATCGAAAGGTTTTTTCAGTCATGTTGAATTTCGGTTTGAATATCGAGCCAAAAATTATCTGGACGAATGCATAAAAGTACGAGTGTGTTACCGCCAGAGGGTAGAAATGAGATTTTGGGAATGTGAAACGATGCGTGCATGTTGGATGATTGGATGGTACGGATGTTCGGAGTGCACATGCGTGGATGAGGAAAGCCGGTAGGAAGCAGGAAAGTGTGGAGCGGATTGACGAAACGACGAAGCAGGATGCAGTGAGCGAACAAAAATCGAGCGATAGGGACTGTGACGAAGAGAAACAGAAACGACGCGTGTCAATAAGTGCGATATTATCGAACAGAAACCCCCCTCGTTATTATTACTTTTCAATTGCACGAGTATCAATTAATAAAGAAAATTATTCTACTGCATTTCTTCTATTCGAACCCAATATCCTCGATCCCACAACTCACGGCAAATCCTATGTAATTGCGCGTAAAAGGAATCGCAGTACCGATGCTCTTATAAGTTTTCGGCTCATTTCGTGTAATTAGCGGATTTTCAAACAGGAAATGTCGGAGCTTTTCGCAAAAACGTTACATCAATTTCCCGCAGTGTCGGTTTATGCTCTATTGAATTCTCTTTGTCACTAATTTGTTCGAAGAGACAGCCATGGAGAATCGTGTAGAGCGCAATATTATTCGAAATTATAGTTATGACCTCTAAACAGTAAGTATTAACCCCAGACCCCTTCGATCTATTTTCCTAAATGCAAACCCTACGCCGGAATAATAAAAAACGACACGAAGCTTTCTGTCTACCATTTTTCTATTCCATCGATCGAAGCGGTTTCGAAAAATTTCACTTTCGGCAAATCGAGGCAAGTTGAAGTGACAGATTCGCGTCGATAAGGTCATGTTCGCGAAAAAATAGCACACATCAATTGCCAGCTGACTGAGTTTCGAGACAAACGTGACCGCAAAAAGTTTCGGTTTTCGGTTAGCATTCGTACCAACATGGTACGAATCCTCACGCCAATCGTGTTTCGAAAAGTGTGACGGCGAATTAGGTTATGTGTCGACCGTATCACATGCGAGGATCGGACTGTATGAGATACAGAAACATGTTTGATTTGACGTTGCAGAGACTACAGAGTCATTGGCGCCTCACGCAATCTGTAAAGCTGTTACAACTCGATCTATTACCAAATGATGAACCTCTCAAGAAATTAACACAATTCCAAGTTTCATCGAAAATTGAGCTGAGTGATATATAGGAAATCGTTAATCAATGTCCCTGATTTCGATTAAAGCAAGTGCCCCTGATCTCATGATTCCATAAAGCAGCCATCACAAAGGAGAGTTTTGTTCGAGTGAAGTGGTATTTATAGAGTAAGGGCGCATATTTCGAAGCAGAAACATATTTCAGAGCATACCTGACGACGAGTAAGGATCTTCAAAATTTTAGAGACGAGATTAGAAAAACAGAACTAGTATCGAGTGATACAGCTGTGAAAAGCTCGACGTCACAACCGCGCGGCAATTTTGAGAGAAACTGAACTTTGCGTTGAGAAAACGTTGCTTAGCAAATCGTAAGAATTATGCTCGATGCAGATTCTCAATGAAATGCCATAACCGTTTGAAACGTCGAGCATCAATCAACTGAAGAATGTGCAAAAGAACACAAAGTCAATTTGTAGAGGGGCGTTCGTGGAGTCACGGTGTAGGGAGGGGGAAACTTATTTATTTGTTTTGGGTCTGTACAATCTCGACGTTAGAACGGTTCAAAAACCTGGGACTAGGTGGAAACGGTGTTCTCACTGTTTACAGAGATGTGATAAAACTTTATCACACCAATCAGGCACTAGATTTCTCGAGAGATTTCTTATTCGGTGTCGCTTTCGTATTGTCGAAATTTGATCATCTCTGTCGTTATTTGTCTATCGAGCAAATTAAAAATCGAAGCCAAACTTTTCAATTCCCAAGTAATTGGAAACGTTGGAGAACGAAATGTTTTGTGGACTTGGGAAAAAGGAGAAAATCCTTAGAAAAAATGTTCGAGTATCAAAGACGTTGAGTTGTATAAATAAAAATTTGTATTAGCATTACATCATCATTCGTTCGCGTTTAGGCACTTGGCGTTTCAAGGATATTGCTACACTTCAAACTGTCCACACGGTATCTTTATCTTAACCGATAGTTATAGTAATGACAACAGTAACAAAATTATTTGACGGAAGTCACACGGCCATCACGATGTGGAATATCGTAATAATAAATGCAGGAATTACGTAAAACGAAGAGGAGGGACTTGAAGTTGGAAAAACCAGCTTCACGGTCGCCATCAACGCAAATTTAAGAAAAACTTTTTCAAAATTGGCAAATTCGTCCGTTGCTCCAGACGATAGGTTACGAGCTTAGGATTTAAAAAATGGTAAACCAAGATTTTAAAAAGGTATCGAAAAAATCGATTCCCATCGTCGCAGTCCATCATCTTGCCTGGACCAAAGATTCAATACTACAATAATAGCATAAACAAGTCTTTTGTTCTTCGTATGTAGAAGATTTCTCATAATACGTCCCACGAAGGGCAGCACTGATTATTACTGTTCCTTTAATTGTTTCTTTACCGATATTCCGGTCATGACTACGATTCACTTTAAGGCTATCGACGAGTCACTGAAATTTTTCCACAACGTTCTAAAATGTTCGAAAAAAAAATGCGAAAATTCTCAACCCGTTTTTATATTTCTGCCTCTTGGGTTCAAACTTTTCTTAATCTGATTGAACGACCGATGTGGAAACCTTTCAATCACGAAGTTTATCTCTTTAGCACTTGCAGCAGCTCAGTCGGTACGACACTTGGTCTTAAGTACTGTTTAGTGATTCTAAATCGTGATATGAGACATTGCTCGACATTTTGCCCAGCCAGTGACTCCTCTTTGTAAAAAATTGTTATCAAAATTCTTTAAAAAGAACAATTTTATGAAAAAATCTGACAAACCTTACTGACCAACTTTGATGATTCTATTTCGACTTCAAGTGAGCTCAATCTTTCGTGTAACACAATTGCTATTTTTGTTTATTGCGAAACAGTCTTGAATTGACTGCTTCGATGATGTTTGATTGCTGCATCGGTAAGTCACGATATTCGAGTTCGCATCAATTTTCGCCTAAATTTTTCTTTGACATTCAGTTTTTAGTTTGCGAATCTTTTTCGTAAATGGATACTGCGTGTAAATTTTTGGTTCTGCTTTAAAAAAATAGTACAAAATAATGGATTCCGTTGAATTTCAACGATACAAACTTCAAATTCGTGGTAAATCGATTTTTCTTCCATTATTTTTGCTTCACGTTTTTATTTTCCTTAAAGATTTCTCCGATCAGATTTCTTCAACTTCATTCGTTCGTTCATGAAAACGGTTCGAAAAATAAAAATGATCTTAGAAAAGTCGTAATCGAGCATACAAGACCGTGATAGGGCTCTCGGTGGTTTTTCATTTTTTTTAAACGTAATGGCTGGCCACTACCAGGTCTACCAATAAATATTATGAGATTTATTCTTAGAAAACCTATTTCAATTGCGATGAGAAAATTCATTTTGAATTGTTTCTCAAAATCTCGATAAAAAAATCATCTCTAAATTTTAGTTGCAACTTTATTGCGCGATATTCGATCGGATTCGTTATTATTTTCTGCGCATAATCAATGAATAAAATTATGAAGTAAATGGCAGTTAATTGATTTTCCTCGAAAAAGTCGAGTGGAGCCTTCAGCAGGGCGCGCAATAGTTTGGGAATGCCTCGCAAGAAAAAATAATACTGCCTCTTGAGCGACATTCCGATGCAAGTTCGAGCTAATTTTTTGGGCTGATAGTCGACAAATGTTGACGAATGCAGCTCAGAATCATGAATAATAAATGCCCGTCCATGTCTTTCAAACAGCGTGGAGTACATTTTCGTGAAAGAAAATATTGAAGTAACGGAGAGACCAAGGACTGTGCCAACATTACGAAATTGTTCGCGCGGCAGTTTCGAGTTTGGAAGGTCAAAGTACCTTATTGAGCACCCAAAGGAACTGACGTAAAAATGTTTTCCTTCGTATTCTTTTTTCTGGGAGATCAGTCTGACGTCAAACTATTTCGGAGTAAATAATTTCTTTTTGCTATTTCCGCTAACCCGGCGGCCATCGAATCCCCCGTCTCTTGGACCATGCTATAGAGGAATCCAGATGGATTTTGCAGAAGGATGTGGGGATGATCAAATTCCTGTGAAAAGAAAAAAAAATCATAACGCTGGTGTAGTTTTGATTATTCGTGACGAAAATGTTGAAGAATTAATCAATTGAATCGCGTGAACGTTTTTTTTCGTCGTTAATGACACATGGATGAGGATTCTTACCACCGCAGAGCCGGCATCCATCAGAAGTATACGATCGTTGTCCATGACGGTATTGAGTCGATGGGCTATTGTAAGCACCGTGCAATTTTCGAACTTGCGACGAATTGTCTTTTGTATGAGCTCATCCGTACGCAGATCAATGTTGGCAGTAGCCTCGTCTAGTACGAGTATAGGATTGTTGCGTACGATAGCACGGGCCAGACAGACCAATTGTCGTTGGCCGACGCTCAAATTGCCGCCGCGCTCGCTCACGCGAACCTCGAGACCCAATTCCTTGAGTTCGACTTCCTCCAATGCCTCTAACAATCGAATATCGGTGTAGACTTCGAAAGGATCGAGATTCGAGCGTAGAGAACCGGAGAAGAGGAAAGGTTCTTGCGGGATGATACTAATTTTTGAACGTAAGTCGTGAAGACCGATCTCGCCGGTCTCGACGCCATCGATTTCAATTCTTCCTTCGACGTTAGCGAGACGGAAGAGCGCTTGAATCAACGAAGATTTTCCAGCCCCGGTTCTACCAACGATGCCAATTTTCTCGTGCGGCTTTATCACGAAATTCAGATTTTTCAAAACCGGCGGTTCGACCGGAGAATAACGCAAGAAAACGTTTTTGAACTCGACTTTTCCTTCGTGAGGCCACGTTTCTTTGGGTTTCTTGTTCGGAGCACTCTCGAGAGGCGGTTCACTCTCGACGTTGCTATACTCCAGCACACGCTCCACCGATGTCATCCGGTTTTCTAATTCGGCACTTTGACGCATTCCCCACTGAAACATTCCTGTCAATCCTATGCTCTGGGTTATCGCGAGACCTACGTTTCCACCGGGCGTCGAAGTAGGATCGTCGCTACTGAGTACGAGAAAACTCAAGGTGACCAGAGCGATGTATACGAGACAAAAAATATCCAACCAGTAACCAAACACTCGAGACGAACCGATGAATATGTACCAAGCGGATGAATGCAGATCTTGATGATGATCGAATTCCGTTGTCAAGACATTAGCAGCGTCGAAGGAACGTATCGTCGCGAGACCTTGAAGCGTCGCGTTCAAATGATTGTAAATAGGTGACCGTGCTGCAATGAAATTTAACAATTAAGCGTCACGACGTTGTCCACCAAACCTTGTTTTTATGTAACTTCATGAAAAAAAACACTCCCGGTCAAAACTGCAGAAACTCCAGTCGAAATTTCGAGCCACACTAAAAGTAACAATTCCCTTCAAAGAAATCGATATTCAAATTTTGCCATCGGCGATATTGAGACTTTGCTGACAGCGCTCCCAATTTGGAGTTTTACAATTTTTCGATTTTTTTTTTTCGTTCGATTAGAGTTTCTCCAAGTTCAATACGAAAAATTCGTGAATTTGTAACTTTAAGTAGCGAATTTTGAAGAGAAATTTATGCGAAAAGAATTGAAAACTTATGAATCCTGGAAGATTGGCAATATTTTTCATTGAACAGACTTACTGATTGCTTCGAGACGTTTGACACTTCTGCTCGTTGCCAAGTAGATGACTCTCAGATAGTAGAAAATGAATCCAATAACAACGGTTGGTATCAAGAGCCAAGGGTTGACAATGCTAACGAGTATGACAATGCCCAGAAGTGTCATACCGATTTGTATGCAATCGATCATCGTTAATGGCAGAGATTCGTCGACGAAGCCCATGTCTCTGGCAAAGCGATTGAGCACACGACCCGATGTGTTTGTATTGAAGAAACGCATCGTTGCGCGACTGATTCGTCGGAACATTTGATCGTGAAGGTTTATCGACGCTCTCATACACATCTCGAAGAAGGAGAACGAACGCACGAGAGTTATTATTATAGTGAGTACGGTTAGACCGCTGTAGATGTAGATGCAAGTATGAGTGTCCAAAGGTCTTTCATAAACTTCTGCCTCTTTTTCCAGCATCACAGTGGCCTGCAAAGTCAAATATATTTAATCAGATTTTTTTGTTTCGTATCCCCACAAAGTTATTAAAAAAAAAAAAAAAAACATGTAACGCAAATGGCGACTAAAGAATAAACGCACGTTCTTATGTTCTCGTTCCTCCATGTTGACCCACTCAGCAATAAAGTAATCACCACCGCTGGCGACCCATTCGGCTGCTGCGCACAATGCAAAAACGATGAATATCACGAACCAATTGCCACCGGCTCGCAGATACGCCCAATAAGTTTTTCCACTGACGCTGCCCTTCGTTCGCATCTCGGCTACCTCGAGGAATCAATAAAATACGATTAAGAAAACAGTCGCAATCGTATCGTCGATCTCTGTGCGAAAAGTTTTGTATTTATTACTTCATCAGGTTCTTCGTCGTTACTGCCGACAGTGTCGTTAAATTCTGTCGAACTGACCGAGGTACCGCTCGTACGACGAGAATTACTTCGACTAACTGGCACCGAAGAGTTCTCTTCCTGTTTCGACTGAACCTCCAGCAACGTACCAAAGTCTATGCCCAGCGCTGCCAATTGTTTATAAGTTCTGGAAAAATGAAACCGTTTTTACTTTTTATTAATATTCAATTATTTTCATGAGGTTTAATGTATTTTGGAATTATTCATTTGTGTGAGATATTTTGTAATATATGTTTATGAAAATATATTTTGAAGAATTAATTCAGATGGAGCGGAGTTTATTTTACCCTTCAGCGTGAATGGCACCGTCCTTAAGAACAACGATCCAATCGACGTTGCGAAGAAATTGCATCTGATGAGTTACGAGAATTCTCGTTTTTCCTTTTAAATGCTTCTCTATGCATTCCTCGAACATGTGCTTTCCAACGTGGGCATCAACCGCGCTCAGAGGATCGTCGAATAAACATATCGGTGCATCCGCGTATACCGCCCTCGCGAAATTTATTCTGTAAACGCGAAACTGTTCTGTAAATAACAGAAAAAGATTGAAAGGGAATGCCGCTGGTTATCGCTGGATTTTTAATTTACCTTGCACGTTGACCACCGGACAAACTGATTCCTCGCTCTCCAACGATCGTTTTATCCCCGTAAGGTAAAAGACTAAAGTCGCGCTTGAGCTGACAAACCTTCACGACTTGGTCGTAGCGACGCTGATCCATTTTTCTACCAAACAGTATATTTTGCTTTACCGAACCGGCGAAAAGCCAAGGGTCTTGACTGGCATATGCAATATGGCCATTTACCTGAATAAAGAAAATAAAGTAATTATTGTTTTGAAAAAAAAGCAGATAACTGATTGAATATTTTCGAAAATGCTATACAAACCTCCACGGTGCCTGAATAAACAGGAAGTTCCTTCAAAATGGCATTAAGCAAGCTGGATTTTCCAGATCCGACTTGTCCAACGACAGCGACTAACTGGCCAGGATGGACTTTAAAATTAATTCCACGCAGAGTATCTTCGTTGTCCGACTCCAGCCATTTTGCATGGCAACCATTAAGGTTGACAGAACCATCACCACCGGTGCCTTCGCGACAGCTTCCCGTTACAGGTTTCTCGTTGCGTTCTGATTCTCGTTTTTTCTCTTCCCCCACGTTAGGCGCCACGGTTTTCTTTCGATTCTCGGTTATGTCGTCGACTTCATCGTACATCATGAAATTTTGTAGTCGCTTGACTGACACAAGTCCTTCAGCTGCCAGTGTCACTCCTACATGTAAATAATAAACGAAATCATGAAAAAAACGTCACAAATTCAATTCCAACGCCAAGGCAATACAGTAAATTAACGCCTCAAGTGGCAAGAAAACTTGCAAACTTAGTGGCCCAAATGGAATAAAAATAATTATGGATTTTGGATACGCAATTTGACGTTATCGCTGCTTGAGGGGTTAATTGAACGAGATCTTGCTCTTTTATTTACCCAGAGGGAAAAACTCGGTCATCGATTCCTTCAACACAAAATAATAGGCCGTCATTATGAAAACTTTTTCGGCTGTTATCGTTTCGTCAGCAAGAACGTAAGCGAGTAGGGTTACGAAAAGAGACAACCTCGTGGTGAATACATTGAAGGACATCATAAAACCACGGATGTACGACGTCGATCTTATAACTTTGATCTCGCGCCTGTGAACATAAAATTGCGTCAAATTATTTCATCAAATCAGACAAAGTTTTTAAAAATGAAAAAGGCGAGCTTCAAAAATACCTTCGAGCTTTTTCTATTACGTCACTGAAAGGATTTTCCCACGTGTACATTTTGATCGGTTGGATGCCAGTTATCACTTCGTTCGTGAGACGAATTCTTTCATCGGTTCTTATCGCAGTTCGTAATCTCAAGACTGAAATTCTCTTGCCAAGAAATCCTGTAAAATCATAGTGTGTGATTTATTGGATTTTTGGCCTCGAGCCAAGATTTAGAATTTGATTCGGAAATTTTTCATGTAACAGGTCAGAAATTATTTTTTTAATATTTATTTACACCGTCGGACAATGAACTTGAATTTCTTCATAATTTGCTGAGTTTTGACTGAAGAAACTTTGAAAATTCGAGAAAAAATAGAGAATAATGAATCGCAAAGCAATTAGTGAACAAACCTTGAAGCGGTATGCACATTAAGAGTAAGGCGACACCAATTAAAGCGGCAAAGCCAACTTGCACGTACAAGAAGTACGTAACAATAACAGTCTCGAGTGGTCCGATCCAGAGATGATGAAGAAATATAATTGCATCGTCGAATCGGTTGACATCGTTCGACAAAAGATTGACCGCTTGTCCAATGGTTGTTTCGCCCAGCGCCGTTTTCGAGAGCTTCAATGTTTTCCGATAAATCAACGAGCAACAAGCTACCCGCATTTTCATTCCCATGTGCATTATTGCCATCATATACGGATGCGTGAAAAGCGTGTGTAGCGCCGAGCACATTATAACGCCGCCCGCACAAAGATAAGCGTTTGTCCTCGATGTATTCACTCCGGAAAAATATTGTAATAAACCTCCAAGGAACAACGGTTGCGAAACTCTGCAATGATAATGAATATAAAAACAATTAGTACTCCTGATTTGTTTACGACATCGAGGAAAGTAATTTTTAGAAACGTTTATTTCTCAATTAACCCTTTCGAGTCCTTTTATCGTTTTCTCTTTTTTTCCCCAATTCAACAATTACTTAAGCTCTGCGAATAGGGGGTTGGCAAGTCATAAGAGGTTTTTCCAAGTCATTCGCTCTTTACATGTCAAGCGATGGGAAGATATTCTCACTCTATAGTTTCGTCTCTCGGACTTAGACTCTTTCTTTGCTCAGTGTGGCTTGCAGCAATTCTTGATCGAATTATCACCAGCACGAATACGATGACGTGAAATGAATTATGTTGTGTTTCGAATTATTTTGCGAGCTGATAAAATTTAATCGATGAATCTCTCACTGGTGAATTGTCTGTATTTATCGTTTCGTAACACAGGCGATCATCGCACGTTATAAAATTGTTGACCTAGTTTATAATTGAATGGAAGCATATTTCTTCGCGAATAAATTGAATATCAATCATGCAGTTCAATGTCGTTGAAAATTTGTCTCACATATCGTAGAAAAATAATCATCACTTCGGTCGATTTTGTGTCTGAGAGAAAATGCATTTTTATCTTTCCAGTTACGATGACAAATCCACAACATTGAAAAATCTGACCACATGGTATTCCCTTGGCTTATCCGCTTCAGCGGCTGGTTCAGAGGATGAGGGGCGTAGACTCGGACAACGCGAATGGGAATCCCGGCCAATTTTCTATAGAAATTGTTAATTTATTTCGTTTTGCAAGTCGAAAAATTTCATGGATCAGATTGTTTGTGATTTTTTGTTCATTTTCGTTTTCATTTCGTTAACTCTGTGCATTCTGAAATCAATTCGTTGGGAAGGTCATCGACAGCACGGAGATTGTGTAGCGAGACGCAATGGACCGCGATACTGGGCAAAGAAGGAACGGAAAATGATGTTCTGACCCCACGTGTATCTTTTATCCATCTTCTCATCAAAATTTCTTTATATTTCACCATTCCCTGCAATCGTAACTGTCTGGAGATTAAACTTTGATACCGGCAGCGTCTCGGCTACTCCAGCTGCCTCTGTCGATTGCTGACTCATCGCCCTCTGAGCAACGAGTTACGAGTTAATGTCCTCAAAGTTGAGTCGCTCGTAGTACTTGGTCTTTTTAATTCTTCGGTTCAAATCGATCTCTCTCAGTCTCTCCCTCTCTCCCGCTCTCTCTTTCTCCCTCTTTCTTTCTCCAAGGTGCCTTTGGGTGGTAATCTGATCAGTTGTCGTGCCGCACGTCGTTCTCGAGATCGATTAACTCGCTGGAAATGTACTTTATCGCCGGGTGAAAAGAATGTTTTCGTCGGTTCTGTAATTTACTTATTCGCATGCACAAGCAACACGTGCTGCTTAAAATAAAGAAAGATTAATTCTTTCGGCTGCGCAATGCTGGAATTTTTTAAATGACTCTGCGACAAATAATCGTAATGTTTTTGTTATCGATTATTTTGAGGACATCCCAAAGCCAAAAAATCGAGTGTCGACAGAGTATCGTCAATAAAGTGCATTTTAGAACGAAAACTTTTGCTGCTTTATCGTTCGATGCTTATCAACTCGACTCAGTCGTTTTTCGAGATCTTCAGCATGCATTGTTGTTTTTTAGTTCCGTATCGTCATTTTTTTTTTTTTTTAAGCACTTGGAGATTCGTAAATATTGATCGCTCGAAATTGGACAACAAAGTGATTTCCGGTGGGTTAGATGAGCAAAAATACAGGTTTCGAGACTCTCCACAGCCATGCGGGTTCTAGGGATCGGTTTAGATGCGCTGCCGATGAGAGAAAAATAATTTGAAAAAACGTAAAAACGGTGGTTTTTCGTTTACCTGAGAATAATTTCCACGAATGCCAAAAAGATGCCGTAAAGCATTGTTCGGAAGCCGAAAACTTTGACCAGAACTCTCGTTAGGCTCGGCTGATGTTTTTTCGACGTTTTTTCTTCCTTAGTCTTCTCGCCATGCTGACTCGATCCTTTGTTTTCGAAGCTAGAAGACTCGAGTTTTTTAACGCGCTGTAATTCCGCTTCCCAAGCGGCGCTAATTTTGTCTCCGAGAAGGCTGCTCTTGTGTTCGTCCAGCGGTCGAGTCAGATCTTCGATCTCGAGTTCTCTTCGATAGCCTACCCAGAAGGTCTTCAGCATCCACCTGCATGCGTGGGTGCCCCACGAGACAGTTGAAAGTTTTAAAAAAATTGTATAATTACCAAACTCAAGCAATTTGCCAAATTAAGGTGATGAGTTGTTAAAATTCGACTCTGCGGTTACTTTTTCAAAACTTGCGAGATATCATTTTACAATCTCGATTTTGAATCTCACAAAAATAATATAGACACAAAAACTTTCGAAAAAAATTTTGAATATCAAGTTCGGAGTACGAGAAAAAACCCAAAAAAATCTGGAGCAAAGTTTTGGCATGATTTCGTGATTTGCAGATTTTTCTACTGCCCCCCGGAAGAAGCTGTGCGATCTTTGTTTACTAATATCTCGAGAACCGGACGAAGAATTTTTTCGAAATGTTGCACGTAGTTTCGTAAATTATTACGTGAAATTTTGCAAGATTCTGTTAAAAACGTAAATTGAGATCAAATCCGCGCGTGATGAATTCGTAAACATTATTTAGAATTATTATTTAAGCAATGGAAAAAGACGCGATGCATAAACATCGATAGGAAATTACGACGATGAAATATTTAAGGAGGTTGACTACATACAACAATGTTGCCATGTTAAAATCATAGGAAGATTCGAAATGATTAGAATTTAATGAAATTTGGTGAGTATATTCTTTAGTAGTAGTAGTGTTTTCCATGCATACCCTTCTCGCGTTTTTACATGTCTTCATTTTTGCCCCACAATGTTTTATTCCACAATTGTTTTTCCTTTTAATCCACCATTTTTTTATTTCACACTTATTACTCTGTGGACCTAACATTTTAACGTGGGTTCCGAACCAGAAAGAGTACAGTTTAAAACACTTAGAAAAAATCCTTTGGTTTTGGCGGGAATCGAACCCGGGCTCACTGGTTGTAAGCCGAGCACGTTACCCACTGGACCACTGTGTCCCTTGAGTATATTGTTTAGTATTAAATACGAATATACAAATTTTTTGAGATTTTTCTTCTGCATAGATTTCGAGTAATTGACCACCAGAGTTTACATGCATAAGCAGATAGGATTCAGATATATATAGGAATATCCTTTGGATATTGTAAACTCCGATTATCGACAACTATGTGGACGAAAAATAAAAAAAAATTGTGTCATCGTATTTGATGCTAAAGAATGTTATCACCAAATTTTATTAAATTCTCATCATATTTTCGTGTGTAGCCAACCTCCTTAACGTGCGAAATTCATTTTTTTTTTGCGTTAATATGTTGTTTTACAAATTTATCGTGACTACCCTTAATTCCTGGATTGCATTTGGCGTGAAACCCTTGCAAAACGTGGGAATGGTTTGACTAGCGTATTGGTGCAGTTACCTCAATGGCATTGGAGCAGTTTGCGTGGTGAATACGAGCCGGTAAACGTTTTTGAATTTTTTAAACGAGACTAATTTTTTTTTTTTCAAATTTAGTTTTACGGTGAAAAAATGAGATTGTCTAATTATCGTTTGGGGTTTCATGGAAAGAGAAAATGAATTTCGTTATATCTGAAGAATGCTAAGTTCGGAATTTGATAGTGAGTTGGGAATTTTGTTACTTACGAGAACGTCAAAGCGCTCAGTATATTAGCTCCTTCCCTCGGATTCTTTTTTTGTTCGATCTGAGCTCTTCCATCCATCGTAAAGTATCGGTTGATAATTTTAACGCACTGTGATTCTTCAAAAAATTGTCTTTTTTTTCAATCTTCTTTTCCCTCTCTCTCACTGTCCTCTTTTTTCAATGTCGCGACACGTTAATGTTCGCAGCGCCCTTGAACGCAAGCGCCGAATTTGACGGGGTATATGAAACGACGAAAACTTTTATCGATAAATTTCTTCGAATAATCACGAATTCTGCAAAATATTTCGCTATTTTTCAATTACATCCTTATAAATTTATTTCGTTCCGAGTTGTCGTGCTCGTTCGCATGATCAGTGATTTTTAAACTGGAAATAAAAGACAGGCATATCATCACTAACGTATATTCTACGAATTTTCCACGTCTCGTTAATGCTCGCAGCTTTGTGTCTCTATTATATGTACTCTTTATCTCTTCAATTCTCAAATGTGTATATGCGGTACTTGTTTACTCTTTTAATTAATATGTTTGATCTCGATTAAATTGAGTGGCAGTCTCGAACGACTACATTATGTGTATCAAGCGTTTGATTCTCTACTAACTCGATCGCGTACGGTGCGCGTTACGCTGACGAACGAATAGCTACGTATGTATATATATAGATAGAGGAATCCAGATCTACTGTAACGCGCTGGCGCGCCGTCCCGATTCCTCGGAAAAGCAACCGAGAAGGAGCACGTGACGGCTGATGCCCGCGTGCGTGTTCACCGAAAGTTTATTTTCCACGGAACGAACGTGAATCGCAGGGAAGGGAAGCCCGACTGCGAATGAGTCGAAATCTTCCCTCCGACTCTCATTACGTCCGCACGAGGCATGGCAGTAGGGGGGGGGGGGGGGTTGACGTAGAGAAGACACACGCACTCGGACATGTCACGGAAAGAATCATAACAAAAATCTTACGTAGGTATCCGTAACGAAGAGAATAAAAGCATTTTCGAGACTTTCACAACATTTCGGTGTTTCGTCTCGATGTCACACCCATTTGTCAATAAAATCCGCAATTATTCAAGTGATAACTATAAATCTACTTGGAAAATGTTTGTTTTTCGAAATAAGTCGCTTAGCTACGACGAGTGTAGGGACACATTACAGCGATTTTCCGAGAACACTCTCAATAATATACGCATTTCGATAATGGACAATTGACAATTCGTGTGACACCAAAAATCGCGCCACTTACGCGGGAAACTTAACGTAAAGAAGGTTGGGAAAGCAGCGAGTCTCCATTCACTTTTTTGACACGACGATATCTTTGAATATTTGCAACTGTAAAGAGTCTAATCTAATTTCGGAGACTTGACATGTTCGCACCCGTATGGCCGCGAACTTAGGATACTACCGACGTAACGTGTAACGGGGTTCATGGACGAGAGACTTGTCAATTTTACGGTAAGGGGAATGAGAACGCTCTCCTTTTCCATTTGCTCTTCGTCCATGCGTTCCGCGAACTCGGAGCCGTTCGGAAACCTTCGGTTAGCTGTATATAGTCGACGCGTTCGAGCACCTCGACCACGTTGGCGAGTGTGTGTGGCAATGTGGCATATAATACTGTTTGCAGATTTCGAACAGGTCTGCTCATGCTCAGCGCCTCCTTTTGTAGCGAATATTTAGATTTATTTTCATGCCATAAGTAAACGTACGTCAAAGAAAACGTCTCGAATTTTTTCACGAGTTGTCCGATCGATTTTGACCAAAATAGAAACACTACGAGGCACACGAATTGAAAAAACTCGTAAGAAAAACAATGCGAAGGATGAAACGGAGAGTGGAAATTGAATAAGGATAATAAACTTGAAAACTTATTCAACTGAATTGAAATAAGTGAAAATTAAATACCGTCGTCGTATCTTCACTTTTGTAACTCCGTTTGTCTTCTAGGCAAAACTTTTGACTACATATTTTATTTCACATTATCATGTAATTACGCTGTTATCACGAAAGCATCGGTCTTTGGGCTCGACGAGTTTAGACATGCATTTGGACTTTCGCTCCTATTTTATCATGTCGCTTATCTTCGTTTTCCGTATTCTAACCTCGTTTATTCGAATACCATTGTGATTCCGTTCTATCGGCCTCATCAGTTTAGTTGCTTGTGACGAAACGTAAAGTATTTCGTATTCAAACGCCTCGTGTCATGATTTTTTTTTACAACTTCTCGAACGACATACAAATAATCAAATCTTCAGCAAACGAACGTCGAGAGTTATTTGTTCTAACGACCGCGCGCAACACTTTTGTGCTGTTTATTTACAGCCTCGTTATCTCGTATTTATGCAGTATTCGAGGAAAAAATTCCATTCATGTTCAATAAAAAGATTCATCAGAATTACTGTCTCTTTTCGTCAAACACGCGCTGCACATCCTATATTCCACTGATTTTACAGAGCAACACAGAACGAATTTGAGGCTCAACGATTTGTTGCTTTTTATTATTGCGTGCCCTCGTAAAAACGGGAGTTTTATTACTCTTTCCAAACAACTAGATCGTTCAACTATAATTTGAAGTCAACGCTGTTACTCACACTGACGGAAAATTACATGAATTTAAATTTCATGAATATGAAATAACGTTTTCGTGATTCGCAGGTGTCGAGTGTTTTATCTCACTTTTCAGTAAACATTCAGATTTCGAAAACGTTTGCTTTTCATCACAACACACCACAATATTCACTGCTGGTAAAGTATCGTGAGGTGCTCGTAATGAAACATGCTTCTAGGATATTTGTGAAAAATAGAACGAGACACAAGAATTATCTTATTTTCTTATATCAACAGAATAACTTTTCGTGACGATGCTTATTTTTGAAATGTGTCCATAGTTTTCGATGAATAAATTTATTTATTTTATAAAATAGCGTGTTGTCTGATCGCTTTTATTCTTAGAGATCATTGCTGAGAAAAATTGTAACAATCATGCGTTTGGTTTAGACGAAAAGTTGCGAGTAAACAAATTTTCAAACCTCACCGAGTCGGCTCCGTTTTCGGTGGCCCAGCACTCCCAGTACGCCACGGTACGTCTGAGCGGTCACCCATCCAAGTGATGGTTCCGCCCGAAGCAGCTTAGGGGATGTTTCAAGCGTATGGATTCTTGATGAGAGATTTTTGTGGAGGACTTTTCAGATACTTGCGGAACAGATGTGGAAAAAAAGAAAAATGATCAGACGCTCGTGAATTATGTAAATAAATATTTGTATGTTTATTTCAATAATATTCGTTCGTGTTTTTTAGTTCTGGTCGTTTAGGCACTTGTCTTTGAGACGAATAGGCAGAAACCGGAATTCAACGATTTCGTAACACTTTCAATAATCCACGTAATCGTTTACCTTACATAATAGTTACAATAATAACAACAATAATAAAATAATTACAATAAAGTTACATGATTATCACGATGTGGAATAACGGAGTAACAATCGCACGATTACGTGAACGGATCGGAGAATTTTCTCGTCGAAGGGATTAACTACGCTTTGTTTTCCCTCGATCGAAAAATCATTATCCCGACACTCCGAAATGAACGATTTTACTGAAACATTCTGAACAAATTTCCAGATCGTGGCTGTGCAAATTTTTCTACAAACAAACAAAAATATTCAAAAAAAAAATTATCTTTTTTTGATCTGTCCATTAAGCACAATGTATAAGTACTTTTCATAAGTTATCTCGTTCGGAATTTACTCCACGCCTACTCCGATTAATAAAGAAAAATGATAATGGAGGGGCTTTTGTTCGATGACGATAAGCGTGGGATTGTCATTCGGGCCGATCTCATCGATCGAAGCGATTAAGAGTCTAGGCCCAAAACACATTTCTTTCTCCTGCTGCATTGTATATTTAAGGCCACGATTTATTCTATATAACGATGTATAATGCTAAGTTACTAAGTAGACCAGTTGCCCGGATTCATACAGTAAACTCCATTCCCTGACTGCGAATTTCAAGTCCAAAAATATGATTTTTTTCATGAGATCCTCACGTGACGAGTTGTTGATTACTAAAGTGAATACCGCGTCTAAACGGTGAGAGATAGAGCAAAAATGCAGGAGGCGACTTTTGTAGAGCACAAAATTCTCTACAAAAAAGTCCCCGACTGCGATTCTCCATCTCCAATACTTTAGTTTTGAGAGCGGATCGAAAAAAGAGCTGAAAAAAACGCTCGATTTACGCTCAGCAAGCGAAAAAAGTATCGATAAACTTTACTACCCAAAACTCAACGTGAAGACCATCAAAACTTGGACTCGAAATTCAACGAAGTACATAACATAAGTACGTTGACAACGATGTTGGATCCCAGCTGTACTGATGAACCAATTTCTGCGTTTTTATCCAGGCTTCTGAATTATAGCACCATTTTAGTTTCATCACGGATACCAGCGTTGCAAATAACGCAACCATAGGAAAGTAAACGTCCGGCGGTTCAACATTACATTACAAAAATACGGTAAACAAATCATTTTTCTTTGCGTAGTATATACAAAATTTTAGACAGCACGGTGACCGCAGAACCACGCTGGTTGTCTGTGGTTGTTCTTTTTTTTTTGCATTATTTTTGGCAAAACATACGATTTTCTTTAAGTACTGCTGTATGATTTTGGATCGTATGTTTGTACATATATATATATATATATAAATTATGTGTAAAAGCATTACATAAAATAATACTGCCTGTTGTGTGAGTTTACGCCGCACGTGCGAGGTGATCGCTCGACGTGACAGTTGTCAGAAGCGAAAATACTTTGACGCTCTTAGGTTTAAGGAGTCATCTCCTTTTCTCTCTCTCTCTCTCTCTCTCTGTCACATTCGTTTGAGCAAAAAAATTAACAAGTTGGGAGAAAAAAAATGTGCAAACTTTATGAAACGAAAACTCGAGAAGGCCTTACGTATTATGGAACGTGGAAACATTGGCACGTTTCTACCAAATGAATTACTTGCAAGAGCCCACGAGAACCTTTAGGAGATCTTGGCCATGTTCATCGGGTTTATTTTTCGTGCTTCTTATCGGTGATTAGAGAGACGTTGAACTGTGCCGCTGTAAATAGTTTTCCTTTGCTATTACTGTTAATGCTTCGGCCATCGATTTTCCGGTCTCTTGGACCATGCTGTAAAGCAATCCGGTATCTTTGTTTTGCAGAAGGACGTGAGGATGATCGAATTCCTGTAATAACGAAGGGAGAATGTATTTTTTCATTAGAAACGCGATTTTGAGCAACGGGACGATCATTGCGTTGTAATTTTTGAATTGGACCGTTTTTTCTTTAAATTATTTGTCTGAACGTTTTTATGTAACCCGAAAACTCGTTGATACAGCCGCGAAGAAAATTTCTTACCATTACTGTGCCGGCATCCATTAAGAGTATACGATCGCTGTCCATCACGGTATGGAGTCGATGCGCTATTGTAAGAACCGTTCGTCTTTCGAATTTGCGTCTTATTGTTTTCTGTATGAGCTCGTCCGTACGCGGATCAACGTTTGCTGTTGCTTCGTCAAGTACGAGTATGGGATTGTTGCGTACGATGGCGCGAGCTAGACAAACTAGTTGACGTTGGCCAACGCTCAAATTACTGCCACCTTCGTTGATATGAGCCTCAAGGCCCATTTCCTTGAGTTCAACCTCTTCCAAAGCCTCCCAAAGACGATCATCTTCGTAAACATTGAAAGGATCGAGATTGGAACGCAACGTGCCAGAAAAGAGAAAAGGTTCTTGCGGGATGATACTGATTTTTGAACGTAAATCATGGAGGCCGATCTCGCCGGTCTCTACGCCGTCGATCTCGATTCTACCTTCGATGTCAGCGAGGCGGAAGAGAGCTTGTATCAAGGAAGATTTTCCGGCCCCGGTTCTACCGACAATACCAATTTTCTCGTGCGGCTTTACCACAAAATTCAGGTCTTTCAATACCGGCGGATCAAGTGGCGAATAACGCAAATAAACACGTTTGAACTCGACTTTTCCTTCTTCAGGCCACGTGTCTCTTGGTTTTTTGTCCGGGGTACTGTCAAGCGGTGGTTCACTGTCCACGTTGCTGTACTCGAGCACACGCTCGACCGATGTCATCTGATTTTCTAATTCGGCACTTTGACGCATTCCCCACTGAAACATTCCCGTCAATCCAATGCTCTGAGTTATCGCAAGGCCTACATTTCCTCCCGGCGTCGAAGTAGGATCGTCGTCATTGCCGAGCACAAGGAAACTCAGTGTCACAAGTGCGATGTATATGAGACAAAATATGTCGAGCCAAAAACCAAAGGCCCGAGACGAAGCGATGAATATGTACCAAGCGGAAGAGTGAAGATCTTGATGGTGATCGAATTCTTGGGTCAAAACTTGACCGGCGTCGAACGAACGTATGGTCGCGAGACCCTGGAGGGTCGCATTCAAGTGACCGAATACGGGCGACCGCGCTGCAATTATAAATCGTCATTAAGAAACTGTATCATTCTTCATAACACAATTTCAATGTAAAATATATTTTTTTCTCAAAACTCCGATGTTCATATCGGAGTTTTGCAAAAAACTTACTAATTCCTTCAAGACGTTTAACACTTCTGCTCGTGGCCAAGTAAACGACTCTCAAATAGTAGAATATCAGTCCAATGACAACAGTCGGTATCAAAAGCCAACGATTCGCGATACCAACGACGACAATGATACCCAGAAGTGTCATACCGATTTGTATGCAATCAATCATCGCTATTGGCAACAGTTCATCTATAGCACCCATGTCTTTGGAGAAACGATTAAGTACGCGACCCGATGTATTTGTATTAAAGAAGCGCATCGTTGCACGACTGATACTCCGAAACATACGATCATGAAGGCTCATCGAAGCTCTCATGCACATCTCGAAGAAGGAGAATGAACGTACGAGAGTAATTAATATCGTGAATACGGTGAGACCGCTGTAGATGTAAATGCATGTGTCTCTGTCCAAAGGACGCACATATTTTTCTGTTCCTTGTTCCGATTCAACAGTTTTCTACAAACAAAAATTTCTTCACTCGGTTAAAATTCTCCCGTGCCCACAGTCACAAGCTTCTCAGAATATATTGAAGCAATAAATACAAAAACTAAAGCATGATAGGACGGGCAGAAATCACATGACGACGAATTAACTCACATTCTCATTCTCACGTTCCTCCATATTGACCCACTCAGCGATAAAGTAATCACCGCCACTGGCGGCTAGTTGAGCAGCGGCACATAGAAAAATGACCATTGTTACCAAGAACCAATTGCCACCGGCTCGCAGATACGACGAATAAACGTGTCCCCCGATGCTGCCCTTCGTCCGCGTTTCGGCGATCTTTAACGAATAAAAAAAAGAACGCCGCTTAACACGTCTATTCCGATAAAAATGATAATAATAATGATAATAAACGATAACGAATATTTTCATGCGTAATAAATTTCGTCTCATTACTTCGTCGGGTCCGTTCTGTTCGCCAGTATCAATAGTCATAAAAGAGCTCAATGAAGTGATGCTCGTGTGGCGAGAGTTACTTCGACTGGGTGGCGCCGATAAATTCTCCTCCTGTTGCGATTGAACTTCGAGCAATCGACCAAAATCGACACCCATCGCTGCCAATTGTTCGTAAGTTCTGCAAAGGTTCGATAGAAATTTTTATGAACAAGATCGTTATGTAAAATTTCGATTTTTACTCCGATTATCATTTCGTAGGATTGGTAGAAATATTTTTTATTTTTACCCTTCAGATTGTATGGCACCGTCTTTAAGGACGACGATCCAATCGACATTTCGAAGAAATTGTAACTGATGCGTCACGAGAATTCTGGTTTTTCCTTTCAAATGTTTCTCTATGCATTCCTCGAACATGTGCTTACCAACATGGGCATCAACCGCACTCAGAGGATCGTCCAATAAACATATCGGTGCATCCGCGTATACCGCTCTCGCTAAATTTATTCTGTAAACATGAAACTGTTCTGTTAATAACAGAGAAAGATTGAAAGGGAATACCGCTGGTTATTTTTGGATTTTTTTATTTACCTGGCACGTTGACCACCGGATAAACTGATTCCTCGCTCTCCAACGATAGTTTTATCCCCGTAAGGTAAAAGACCAAAGTCGCGCTTGAGTTGACAAACCTTCACGACTTTGTCGTAACGACGCTGATCCATTTTTCTACCAAATAGTATATTTTGCCTCACCGAACCGGCGAAAAGCCAAGGCTCTTGACTCGCGTATGCAATGTGGCCATTGACCTGTATAAAAAAATTGAGAAATCATTTTACAGAAGAAAAGCTTAATTAATCAATTATGAGAATCACGCTGAAGAACATAATATTCTGAATAATGCCGGTATTTAAATTTTTCAATACTCAACGCACTTCTACGGTGCCCGAATGTACAGGCATTTCCTTTAAAATGACATTCAGTAAGCTGGATTTTCCAGATCCGACTTGCCCAACGACAGCGACTAACTGGCCTGGATTGACTTTGAAATTAATTCCACGTAAGGTATCCTCGCGATCAGAACTCAGCCACCTGGCGTGACAACGATCAAGAATGACAGAGCCATCACCACCGGTACGCTCACGAAGGCTTCCCATCGCCGGCTCCTCGTTGTGTCCCGTTTCTCCCTTCTTTTCTTCTCCCACGTCAGACTCGACGTTCGTTTTACTATTCTCGTTAATATCTTTAACTTCCTCGTACATCATGAAATTTTGCAAGCGCTTGATTGACACGAATGCTTCGGCCACCTGCGTTATTCCTTAAATCAAATCATGCATACGTTATCTTCCGGATATTCCAGAAATCTCGCTCCAGAATAATCGCATCCAAAAACGTTGTCAACGTTTTAAAAATCTTGCACTACAAAATTTATTCTTTTTCTGAATCTTCCAAATGAAGAAAATCCGGCTCAAACATTCAAACATTTACATCATGAAAAGCTTTAACTTTTTGTTCATAATCACTCTGAACGAAAAAAAAAACAAAGAAAAGATCGATTTTGAGAGAAAAAAATGAAATAATTGAAGTTTTGATAAAGAAATTCTGCAACACGTCAGACAGGAATTCCATTCATATTGTTAATATTTACCTTGTGGGAAAAATACGGTCATAGTTTGTCTCAATATATTATAATAAGCCGTCAATATGAAGACTTTTTCAGCAGTTATGTTTTTGTGGTCCAAGACGTAAGCGAGAACGGTTACGAAAAGGGACAACCTGGTAGTGAAAATAATGAAGGACATGATAACTCCTCGGATGTACGATGTCGATCTGATGACATTGATCTCGCGCCTGTAAATATAAAAATCGATTATAACAACGAATTATATTCGTTCGATTCTAATTCTACGAGTTCCAGCATTGAGATGGAAAGAAGAATAACATTAAAAATACCTTCGAGCATTTTCTATCAAATTGCTGAAAGGATGTTCCCATGTGTACATTTTAATAGCTTGTATGCCAGATATTATTTCATTGGTTAACCGGACTCTCTCGTCAGTTCTTATGGCAGTTCGTAATCGTAGAACGGACGATTTTTTGCCGAGAAATCCTGTGGAATGAGAAAAAACCGATAATTCGTTAATTCAGTTACGGCCAATATTTTAATATCTATTTAGTACGTTAAGGGATTACGTCTACATGCTTTTTCATGCTTATGAAGTATTTTGCTTGATAATTCGAAAGAAAGTTCATATTTATCTCAAGTCCGTCTCAGCCGGAAAAGCTTTTGGACATTGATTACTCATACGGCGGTCATAGCAGTATCTGAGCCACTGGCTCCGTCACATGAAATGGGAACAAGGGAAAAAAAGGAGAGATGGTAGATCGCGGTGCAATTAGTCGACTAACCTTGAAGCGGTATGAACATTAAGAGTGACGCAACGCCAATTACAGCGGCGACTCCAACTTGTTGGTACATGAAGTAAGTTACAACAATTGTCTCGAGGGGTCCGATCCAAAGGTAATGAAGGAATATAATTGCAACGTCGAAGCGGTTGACATCGTTCGACAAAAGATTGACCGCTTGTCCAATCGTTGTCTCACCCAACGCCGTTTTTGATAGCTTCAATGATTTCCGATAAATCAAGGAGCAACAAGCAACACGCATTTTCATTCCCATATGCAAGATAGCCATCATGTACGGATGTACGACGAAAATATTTATCGCCGAGCACAATACAACGCCGCCCGCGAACAGATAAGCGTCCGACGATGATGGATTCTCTCCGGAATAAAATTGTAACAGACGACCCAGAAACAACGGCTGCAAAACCCTGCAATTAGAAACAAGTGAAATAAAATATTAGTTCTTAATAGTTTTGCGTAACACAGGAGTGAAAAGAATATTTCTAACATGCTCATTCTTCACTCAAAGCGACGTGATTAAAAACGACCCTAATCTTCCCAAAGTTAAAATATTTTCTCCTTAATTAATTCGAATCTTTAAAAAAAATGTATTTCATCGAGTTTCCATTATCTAACCTCCATCGACTGCGATTTAATCATTGACCTTTCGATAACTCACTGTTATCAAAAAACAAAGAAAATTGTGCATAACTCAACGTTTTTATCGCATACGAGGATCATTTCCTCCTATAGAGAAGCCCGGGGTCGTTTTTTACCCTGTCGTAGATTTTGCGTTCAAAAATAATATCTATTGGTCTGAAGATACTCAACAGCCTCTCAGTTCAAATCGTCCTGCCTGAGAAAGCCTTTTCGTTCATATCTTTCGCAAGATTTTTTGATCAAATCGCTGATAAAATTTATTTTCCCTCCAACGAAGCAGTTACCAATAAAAGATCGAATAAAAGAGGCTTTCCAACAAGATGATTTTACGGTCAATGGCCTATACATACGATTTTATTACAACTCATAAAAAAGAGTTCATTCAACGACTAAACCATGTAATGTTCTAATTTCGTCATGCACTAGAAAAACAAAATAAAAATGCACACTAAAATGGTTAGAGGAATCGTCGATTCTGTTTTAATCAAATGAACAATTTGTATTTGAGGAAACTTTCCTCAGCAACAGCTTTGGAAACCCCATCATCAATGTCTTAACAGGATTTTCGGGATAATTTTTTTATGATGCCTACGATATAAATTGATGTCTCTCAAAAGCTGAACTAAACGTTCAGAGCCGATGTAATTAGTGCGCAAGGGATTTCAATAATTCTTTGGGAATCGTCACGCAATCTTTGATAATCATGAAAAAAAACATCAATTCGAAAACATCTCATGCACACACCGAGGCAGATAAAACGTAAATTGATGATGAAGAGGGCTATAACGCTGGTAGATAAGGATCAACGTGACTAGAGAGCTGTAAGCGTGTAAAAATGGTGCCCCGTTCGATAATTTCTTTTTTTTTAAACAAACACTCAGAGATGAACCAGATAGGATAAAAAAATCAAATCAATCATCACATCCTTCCGTAGAATGAAAATAACATAAATATTAACTTGGCATAGAAACCCGCGTAAAAAATGATCTGGTATGTGAAGAAATATTTATTGATATTCAGCTCGAGTGCCACTGACTGTGAGAAAACAATTCTGAATGGATATACGAAATTCATCAGAGGAAATAATTGAACGAATCATTTCAATGAATATCGAATTGATTGAGAAAAATTGGCAAAAATACTATTGGAAAATCTGTCAATACTCCATCGTCAGTTTGGTGATAACTTGGAGAAAGGCAGTCGAATAAATGTGAATGATTTCAGGGGCGTGAGAACTATTGTAATATGTGTAAAAATGCTGATAGTCATAAAGTTCTCATTTACTACGTAAATTCCATGCTCGAGGTGTGTGTATATTTTTTCTATTGTTGGGAATCGGTATTGAATGGGGAAATTCGGAACGAAGCGAGATAATGTTAAATATGAAAGGCGAATAAACTGTATTTTATAAACGGGACAGAGCTCACGCGATCGGTTGGATCTCAAGAGACAAAATTGTTATGTTTTGGATTTGTTTTCTTCCAAGGTAATAGAAGGGCTTTCGCGTTTCAAGGACTTAACGATCTTGTGGCATCTTCGGTTTTCTCTACTTTCGAATCGACGATACTCGTTGGTGCGTGAATTGTCGGATAACGCAATTTTGCCATGTTGTAGCAACGAATCAGCAGGCCGAGGAACAACGGTTGAAACAATCTGCATATACACCAAATTCGGACAACATTTAAAGTCACTTGTTCTTCTGAAAACAATCCCTTCCAAATAAGTTCGAGCAAATAATTTCAAAAGTACTACTTTTAATCGACTTTACAAATTTCTCGTTAACCCTTAAAGTATTCTTCGTGGCCCTTGCAGTCACATAAAGAAGAGGTACAAATTTTTCTGTCACTGTCACATATTTTCCAATGAGACAAACCAGATGGTTCGTCGATGAGATCAGTCAAGGCAATTCCTCACATACGCTAGTCAAATAAGTGCTAAATCTACACACTGGCTCTATGTCAAGTTCAATGCACGGATGAAACGTAGCGAAGCTCAATTTGCCTCGCAGTGTTTCTCATCAACGTGGAAAAATGTTTATAACGATAGATTAAAAGACTATTAACTGCACATTTTCTAATGGCACGTTTTCGATGAGACTGTTTAAGAAATAATCAATATTTTCTGCAAAAATCTCGTTGTAAATGGGAAATTAGGAAAATCTTTGGTTGATGGTTTCTCTGTCCATCGTTGTTTATATTTTTCTACATTATGAAAATGGGCTGATATGCAAATTCACTGAATTTCAGCATTGAACTTGACATTAAATCTTTGTAAAAGTTTTGCACTCATTTGACCATAGCATTGCTGTTAGTTATTTAGAGAAATATTTTCTGCAGTGACTGGGTGTTCCAATTTAGGTTCAATCTTTGTTTGGAGTATTGCGTTCCTTAAGTATACTTCAAGAGTTGAAACAAGGAGCACGTTTGCTTTGAAAGGATAAATATTAGTCGTTGAGTAGAAAATCGTTTTTTACCGAAGAAAGAGAAAGCGATTCCCCATTTTTATAGAATGTAAATGTCAACGTCATTGATTTGACGCTTACTGGTGCATTCAGTCTGAACAACAATCAATTTTGCGCGAGGAAATCATTTTTGATGGCGCAGTTAACTCAAAGTGCTTTCCAAAAATGTACTCAGTGGCTACAGAATTATTCGGGCTTTTTTTCACGCTTCCTTACGAGCAAAATAAGAGTTTGCACTATGAAATAAATCATCGCAGCTTTTTAGAGTAGAAAAGAAGTCAGTGGAAAGCTTACCTGAGAACAATTTCCATGATGGCTAAAGCGATGCCATAGAGCATAATTTTAAAGCCAAAAACTTTGGTCAGAACTCGCATCAAGCTGGGTTGAAGTTTTTTGGAGATTTTTTCAGTCTTTCCATCCTCCGAGTTTTGATTCGGCCCTTTTTTCTTAGAACGGCTACTTTTGAGTCTTTCAACGCGTTGTAATTCAGCTTCCCAGGCTGCACTTATTTTTTCGCCGAGAAGGTTGCTCGTGTGTTCTTTTAAGGGTCGAGTGAGATCTTCGATTTCAAGGTCTCTCCGATAGCCGACCCAGAAGGTCTTTAGAACCCATCTGCGGAAGGAACCGGCAAGGAAGATGGAAATTAATAAACAAAATGAAAAAAACTCGAACGAGAATAAAAAGAGAGGATTTTCGGAATCCTCAAGAAAATTCGCACACATTTTTTCTACTTACGTAAATGTCAAAACACTCAGAGGATTAGCATTTTCTCTAGGATTCTTTTTTTTCTCGATTTGTACTTTTCCATCCATTATAAATAAGTCAAGTTTCTGTCTTGGAACGAACTAAACTTGCACGGTAATAGCGATTCGTGACTAAATCTTTTTTTTCTCTTTGTTTCACTCAATAATCGGCCGACATATCCAAAACCACCCGATGCCCTTGGTCGAAGAGTAAAAAAAACACAGCGATTTCGCGACGTTACGAAATTATCGAAACGCCTTTTTTCGATTATTTTCTTTACGTAACTGTATGCATCGATTCTCCGACATGTGAGTCTAATTTATAGCGTTTTTTTGGTCGTTTCACGGGGTTATCGCTTTCATTCGAGAATAATTAATTGACTTTTCAAACTGGAAATTCGGCGGGTGCGTATTTCACGTGTTGGTTACATGTTCCGTGTGTATATTTCATCTCTCACAATATTACCCTATAGTATATGTTTACTCTTTTAGAGCTTAATCTCTCGCAATTGGGAGGCATGCACACACGCGACTAAAATGGCCTTTGAAGCTTGTGATTCAATTCGAGTTTAATCATACGTCGCTCACGTTATATATGTGTACTTCTTTATGTAGAAAAGAAAAAAAAAAACAACACGCATTTACGCAACTGTCGCGCGGCACGTGAGCGCAGCTACTGAGCGAGAATGACGACTGGACACTAACGCGAGACAGTCCCCGGCAACTTTACTTAGCTACTTCTGTTTTCAGCCACCGGTTTAGAACCATCGTGTAAACCCCTTCCTCGAGTTTATTGCAAGCTTTGCGAGACATCTGGTGTTAGATTTGTAACTATTCGTAGGGTGTACACGAACATTTACACGCGCACGGTACCCGTGAATGTTACACAGAAAAAAATGTTGAAATGCACCCTCGCCACGCCTACGCGTCTCAGAACCCAACAGCTCCCGTATCTGACTGATAATCCGTTGAAGAAACAGATAAGCGCTTCAGCCCGCGTCATGCTTGTGTATATGATTTTTTTTATTTGAATATAGGTTGAGGCATTTTTGAAAAATGAGCTCGAGAGCTTGTGTAACAGTAAAAAGCTATTCTCGAGTATGCCAGGTGATAACCTTTTTTATCCTCCGAATAATACGATCGATTATTAAATAACAGGGCCGAACCACTTCGTTTACTCTATTTCTGTGAGAAAAAATACCGGTAAATACAAAAAGTTATCTGCCCGGAAAAAATTGTCTTCGATTGCCTTCAAAACGACTTTATTTAGGGTTCTGTCAAAATTTCGTATAAACGTTCTTGGCACAAAAACTAAAAGTTTTCTCCTATGAAAAAAAATTTTCTGACATTTAGAATTTGAGATATTTAATTTCCAATTTTTTATTTTTCTCATCCAAACGCGTGTAAATTGAAGTCACGTTTCGTTAAAAAGTTGCAAGAAAAAAAAACAAAAGAAACGCGACTTCAATTTACACGCGTTTGGATGGAAAAAATGAAAAATGGTAAATTAAATATCTCAAATTCTAAACGTTAGAAAATTTTTCTTTATAGAAGAAAACTGTTAGTTTTGGTGCCAAGAACGTTTTTATACAAAATTTTGAAAGAATCCTAAATAAAGTCGTTTTGTGATTGTAATACGTTAATGCCTGGATCGAAAACAAAAGATTATTACACGGCAACCCGAACTGTTCGTGACATAAGCTCACTGCAGGCATTAATTCAAACCACCTACATTTAAGGTAATCCTATCGCTGCAGCAGGCTAGTCATTCGGCAATAGAATCTAATAATTAAACTCAACGAAATATCAAATACGTTATCGCGATATCCAATTGAAAAAAGCCAACGATAAAAATAATTCCATTTAAATATTATTGAATCGGTTCGTTTTGGCAACATCAGCTGTTTGATTTCTTTTTCTTTTTAGTCCAACACGTGAATTTAACCTCTGGAGACGTCAATATATATCGAAAGACGTCTGCTTTATATTCAGGCGACAAGACTCGTAGAAAACTTTGGTTTCTGTTGTTAAAAATTAAACATTCTTTCTACACTGACTGTTATAATTCAAAAAATCACTGAATCGAATAGAAAATTCGGTATTGACGCTACGAATGAGTTTTGGCCTGAAATCAAGACGTACGGCAGGAATCGTTCGATATTGCCCTCACGAATATAAGAATTTATCGTTATTCGGTAAAAATCGAGAATTCAAGAACGTATATCCATTGCTACATATACTTCAATATTCATACTTCGTGTCAAGTATCGCGTTTACATAATGGAAGAATGATTGTTGGCTATATCTACAAAAGCAGACGACACAATCATTTTTATCTTTTCTCTCGTCATCGTCTGGCGTACATGTGCCAACCGAGTTCCTGAAATTTACCAAGTTCGACGTGTTTGTAGTTTTCAATACGCGTGATGGATTCGTCGGTAGTATAACGGGAGTTTCTAGGCAAGGAAATTCCAACGGGCTGCAAAAAGCAAGAATGGACGTAAAAAAATTAACACAATCATTTGCATTTCGTTAAAATGAAAAATTTCGAAAACGTACCAAGATTTTGGCTTTCGAAAAGTCCATTCCACCGTTTTTGTACTCGCGGCTGACTTCCACGTTTTTGTCAGACTTTCCAAAAGGTTTATCCACTGCAGCCGGCCCTTCGTAATCCACCAGCGGCCACGAACACATCGAGCAACGTTTGTCCGTACATTTGGCTCGCTTTTCGCTGACGTGGGTTATTAAGCACTGTCAAAAATTTCGAAAAAATGTCTCGCATTGGGAACTTGATCCCCGAGGCTCTGTACGGCTTAGCGGTCACCCATCCAATTATGGATTCTTGAAGAGAGGAGATTTTTGTCGAGAACTTTTTCGATGCTTCCGATACGGATGTGAAAAAAAAGAAAAAATGGTCAGACACACGCGTGAATTATGTAAATAAATATTCGGGTCTATATTTCAATAATATTCGTTCACAGTTTCGAGGTGTAATCGTTCAGGCATTTGTCTTTCAAACAAATAGACAGCAACCGGATTTCAAACGATTTCGTAACATCCACACACGTCACGTTATCATTCAAGTCACGACACTATAAAATTTAATAATAAAAAAGATACTAAAATAATTACAAGTAATATTTAACAATCGCAAGAGTTACGTGAATGGAGTAGAGAGACTTGTTGTCAAAGGATCAACTGAACGCTCCGTTTTTCCTCAATAAAAAAAAATCATCATCTCGGAACTTGGAGACACCATAGCGCAACGATGAAAAAATTAACTTCCGCTTATCGCCTGAGGCGACGATTCAACGAAATAGAAGTATGATGAACAATTCACTTTTTTTTTGGAGTTTGTACAAATTTTTTTCACACTACGTCGAGCACAAAGCGTTGTCTCTTGTTGTTTTTTGTTTCCAAGCATTTTTGAACAATATTTTTGGCTAAATCGATGATTTTCCACATGGACTGTTGTATGATTGTATGTTTATATAAATAACGTATAAAAGCATTACAGAAAAAATAATACTGCCTCTGTTGCGTGAGTCGCGTGTTCGACTTGATCTCGCGACGCGGAAATGGTCACAGAGTCCTCTCCTTTTTGTCTCTCGAATGATCGTTTTTCTCTGTTCGATCAAGTGGTCAAGTGCGAAGGGAGGAACTGACGGAGATCTTGACGTCGAGAAGATCAATGTTCCGAGGATATTCATGGATTTTATCCTTCGTGTATGTTGAACATGGTTAGAGCTTTGTCGAACAATACTGCAGTATATAATTATCCTCCGCTATTACACTCAATGCGTCGGCCATCGATTTTCCGGTCTCCTGGACCATGCTGTAGAAGGATCCGGATTCTTTGTTTTGTAAGAGGATGTGAGGATGATCGTATTCCTGTGACAACGAGAAAAGAATGAATTGTTTATTGGAGTGAAGTTGTCGAGCAACGAGGCGGTTATTGGGTGGATTTTTTTTTTGGTATGCGGCCTTGATAATTTGAAATTGAAGGGATTCGTGAAAATTGATGTGGAAGTACTTACCACCACAGTGCCGGCATCCATCAAGAGTATGCGATCGCTGTCCATCACGGTATTGAGTCGATGCGCTATTGTGAGAACCGTTCGATCTCCGAATTTACGTCTTATTGTCTTTTGGATGAGCTCGTCCGTATGCGGATCAACGTTTGCTGTTGCTTCGTCAAGTACGAGTATGGGATTGTTGCGTACGATGGCACGAGCTAGACAAACTAGTTGACGTTGGCCAACGCTCAAATTACTGCCACCTTCGTTGATATGAGCCTCAAGGCCCATTTCCTTGAGTTCGACCTCTTCCAATGCCGCCCAGAGCCGATAATCCTCGTAAGCATCAAAGGGATCGAGATTCGAGCGCAACGTGCCGGAAAAGAGAAAAGGTTCTTGCGGGATGATACTGATTTTTGAACGTAAATCATGGAGACCGATCTCGCCGGTCTCTACGCCGTCGATTTCGATTCTGCCGTCGATGTAAGCGAGACGGAAGAGAGCTTGTATCAACGAGGATTTTCCGGCCCCGGTTCTACCGACAATGCCAATTTTCTCGTGCGGCTTTACCTCGAAAGTAAGGTCTTTCAATACCGGTGGATCAACCGGCGAATAACGCAGGTAAACATGTTTAAACTCGACTTTTCCTTCCTCAGGCCACTTGTCTTTTGGTTTTTTTTCTGGGATACTTTCAAGAGGCGGTTCACTATCGACGTTGCTGTACTCGAGCACCCGCTCAACCGACGTCATTTGATTTTCTAATTCGGCACTTTGTCGCATTCCCCACTGAAACATTCCCGTCAATCCCATGCTCTGGGTTATTGCGAGGCCAACGTTTCCACCCGATATCGAAGTAGGATCGTTGGGATCACCAAGCACGAGGAAACTCAGTGTCACAAGTGCGATGTATATGAGACAAAATATATCTAGCCAAAAACCAAAGGCCCGAGACGAAGCGATGAACATGTACCAAGCGGAAGAGTGGAGATCTTGATGGTGATCGAATTCTTGGGTCAAAACTTGACCGGCGTCGAACGAACGTATGGTCGCGAGGCCCTGGAGCGTCGCATTCAAGTGACCGAATACGGGTGACCGTGCTGCAATAATAATTCGTCATTAAGAAATTGTATAATTCTTCATCACACAATTTCGATGCAAAATGTACTTTCTTCTTAAAACTCTCACGTTTGCTTGAATTATTGAAAAATACTTACTGACTCCTTCGAGACGTTTGACACTTCTACTCGTTCTTACATAAACGACGCGCAAGAAGTAGAAAACCACCGCAATCACAACGGTTGGTATCAAGAGTACAGGATTCGGAATATCAACGACAATAATGATAGCCAGAAGTGCTAAACCGATTTGTAGGCAATCAATCATCGCTCCTGGCAACAGTTCATCAATAGCACCCATATCTTTGGAGAAACGATTGAGCACACGACCTGATGCGTTCGTATTGAAGAAGTACATAGTTGCGCGACTGATACTCCGGAACATACGATCGTGGAGTTTCTTCGAAGCTTTCATACACATCTCGAAGAAGGCGAACGAACGTACGAAAGTAATTACGACCGTTAGTATGGTCAGAGCGGTGTAGATGTAAATACATGTGTTTGTCTCCAGAGGCCTCACATATGTTTCTTTTCCTTGTCCAGCTACAACAGTTTTCTACAAACAAAATTTCTTCGATCAGTTAAAAGTCTCCTGCACCGATGACACGAGCTTATCAAAATATATTAGGCCAATAAATACAAAAAGTAGAGCATGATAGGAAGGACAGAAATCAGATGATAATGAATTGACTCACATTCTCGTTGTCACGTTCTTCCATGTTGACCCACGCAGCGATAAACCAATCACCGCCGCTTCCGGCTATTTGGGCTCCGGCACATAGTAAAAATATGACTGATGCCCAGAACCAACTACCACCCGCTCTCACATACGATGCATAAACGTATCCCCCGACGCTGCCCTTCGTCCGCGCTTCGGCGATCTTTAACGAAACAAGAAAACTCCAATTAACACATTTCCGAATAAAAATGACAAGAGAAATGATAATAATTATCAATGAATATATTTTCATGTGTAGCAAGTTTTCGTCATTACCTCATCGGGTTCCTCCTGTTCGACGGTTCCAACAGTCTTGTAAGAGCTTATTGAGGAAATGCTCGTGCGGATAGAGGTGTTTCGACTCAAAGGTGGCGGCGCAACAATCTCCTCCGGTTCTGGTTGAGCCTCGAGCAATTGACCGAAATCAACACCCATCGCTGCCAGTTGTTCGAAAGTTCTGAAAAGTTGGAAAAACATTAATATTCTGCTTCGGATCATGGATGGTTGAGAAGTTACAAAATGAACGACGATTTTTTATACTACGTCGTTGTAGTGTGTTTTTATTTTTATTTACCCTTGTGATTGTATTGCACCGTCTTTAAGGACGACGATCAAATCGACGTTTCGGAGAAATTGCAACTGATGCGTCACAAGAATTCTGGTTTTTCCTCCCAAATAGCCTTCTATGCATTCCTCGAACATGTGTTTACCAACGTGGGCATCAACCGCACTCAGAGGATCGTCGAATAAATATATCGGTGCATCCGCATATACCGCCCTCGCTAAATTTATTCTGTAAACGTGAAACTGTTTAGTAAATATCAGAGAAAAATTGAAAGGGAATGCCGCTGGTTATTGTTGGATTTTCAATTTACCTTGCCCGTTGACCACCGGACAAACTGATTCCTCGCTCACCAACGATAGTTTTATCCCCGTAAGGTAAAATATCAAAGTCTCGCTTGAGTTGACAAACCTTCACGACTTTTTCGTAACGACGCTGATCCATTTTTCGACCAAACAGTATATTTTGCCTCACCGAACCGACGAAAAGCCAAGGCTCTTGACTCGCGTATGCAATGTGGCCATTGACCTGTGTAAAAAATTGAGAAATCATTTTACAAAAGAAAAACTTAATTAATCAATTATGAGAATCACGCTGAAGAACATAATATTCTGAATAATGCCGGTATTTAAATTTTTCAATACTCAACGCACTTCTACGGTGCCCGAATGTACAGGCACTTCCTTTAAAATGACATTCAGTAAGCTGGATTTTCCAGATCCGACTTGCCCAACGATAGCGACTAACTGGCCTGGTTTAACTTTGAGAGTAATTCCACGTAAGGTATCCTCGCGATCAGAATTCAGCCACTTGGCGTGACAACGATCAAGAATCACCGAGCCATCACCACCACCGCCTTCGCGACAGCTTCCTGTCACAGGCTTCTCATTTTCTTCTTTTATTTTTTTCTTTTCTTTATCCACATGAGGTCTGTCTTTATTCGTCTTCTTAGTTTCGATCGTCTCATTAATTTCTTCGTACATCATGAAATTTTGCAATCGCTTGATCGACACAGACGCTTCAGCCACCTGTACGATTCCTTGAATCAAATCAACAACAATACGTTATCTTTCGGATACCCAATTGCCTAAAACTCTCTTTCAACTGAAATCAATCATTCGACGTTCAAACTGTTTCCCAAATTATTTTAAACCTCTTCCCTACTTTTCCATTCAAAAAATTTTACAATTAATTTAAAAAAAAAAAAAACAAACAAAATAAGAGGACAACGATTTTTAGCGGAAGAGTGACAGAAATCGTCATATCATATTCGTATTCTTCATATTTTTACCTTGAGGGAAGAATACTGTCATGGTCTGTCTCAATAGATTGTAATAAGCTGTCAATATGAAGACTTTTTCGGCAGTTATGTTTTCCTCGTTCAAAACGTAAACGAGCACCGTTATGAAAAGGGAAAGCCTGGTGCTGAAGGTCATGAAGGACATGATAATTCCACGGATGTACGATGTCAATCTGATAACACTGATCTCGCGCCTGTAAATATAAAAATCGATTACAACAACGAATTATATTCATTCGATTCTAATTCTGCGAGTTACAGGGTTGAGGTGGAAAGAAAAATAGCATTAAAAATACCTTCGAGCTTTTTCTATCAAATTGCTGAATGGGTATTCCCACGTGTACATTTTAATAGCTTGTATGCCAGTTATTATCTCATTGGTTAACCGAACTCTCTCGTCGGTTCTAATGGCAGTTCGCAATCGTAGAACGGAAGATTTTTTGCCCAGGAAACCTGTGAAATAAGAAAAAACCCATGATTCCATAAATCAGTCAGAACAAACACTTTGATTCCTACGTCAAGGGATCACGTCTGCATACAATTTGAGACAAAACGTGACTTTCCAAATTTCTTTGTTTCTTTCATGAAAATTATATTTTTATCTTAAACTTATGTTTGCAACAACGTATTTTCACGTAATTATTACATGCATCCGAATAAGGAAGTTACGTGCTTTCAGTCCGACTGTTGCCTGATTTTTTGCATACGTTTTTGTTACGATTTCCATTAAAAATCGGAGTTTTCAATCTCGACATACCCCGTTATTTTTTTTCGTAATTGACATATTGAAAAATCCTTCACACAAAAATTGCAGTAGTTTTGATAATTAATTGAATTTTTGTTGATTTTTTCATTTTTAATTAGCAAAATCGGAAAAATCGTGTGTATTGAAAAAAACATTGGGTGTGTTTAGAGCAACTCAACGTTGAGCAACGTTGGGAAGCGTTCAGCAACGTTGAGTTGCTTTAAACACACCGATTATTTTTCTCTATCGAAGACCCCGACGGAAATTTGCTATAATGATGTTATTTTAATAAATCTTATTGGATAAAAAATCGTATGATAGTTTTGGAAAAACGAAGAGATATTGGTTTTTCAATATTCTGCCTCAATCCGTTCCGAATTTCAGGGAAAAATTGAATTTGTCTGAATGCCGGATAAGTGCAGGGAAAGTTTTCGAACATCAATTAGTCATTTGGCTGTCAGTGTAGTATCTTAGCACGTGCTTTGTCACTTTGTTTGTGACGTAAGGAGGAAAAAGATTAGTCGACAAACCTTGGAACGGTATGAACATTAAAAGAGCCGCGACGCCAATTATAGCGGCGACTCCAACTTTTTGGTACATAAAGTACGTCGCAACAATAGTCTGAAGAGGTCCGATCCATAGGTAATGAAGATAGACGATTGCAACATCGAAGCGGTTGACATCGTTTGACAAAAGATTCACAGCTTGTCCAATCGTCGTCTCACCCAACGCCGTTTTTGATAGCTTCAATGATTTTCGATAAATCAACGAGCAACAAGCAACTCGAATTTTCATTCCCACGTGCAATATAGCCATCATGTACGGATGAATGATGAAAACGGAAATCGCCGAACACAATATAACACCACCCGAGTTCAGATAAGCGTCCGACGACGATGTATTCGCTCCGGAATAATATTGTAGCAAATATCCCAGACACAACGGCTGCACAATCCTGCACAATTCGTAACGAGTGAAATAAAATATTAATTCTTGTTAGTTGAGCGCAAAACGGGAGTCAATTTTTTTATTGGCCCAGACGTATGACTCTATGTTGTCTCATAAAAAAAAAACAGTTTCGATTTTGTCATACGGTAAAAAAAAAAAAAAAGAAAAATCGACATTTTAATAGGGACGGCAATTTTTCAATTCTCTTCTAATTTGAACAACAATTCGTAATTAAGGAACCGTCTTTTTTAATCAGATTTCGAAATCTTTGTTTTATCCATATGTCTTAATGGGATTTGCAGGATCCATTTTCTACGGTGCTTACAAATTATATTAGTGTCTCGTGGACTCTGAACCAAATTTTACGTGCCAGAGTAATTAGTGCGAGCGGATTTTTACGATTGTTTGGGTATGCCACCGCAATTTTGACAGTCATGAAAAACAGAAAACTTTAAAAACGATAAAAGGAGATTAAATTGAAATCGATGAAGAGGCCTTGAACGCTGCTTGATGAAAATCAGTTTCACCGAAGAGCGGAAAACGTATAAAAATTGTTTTGTGATCGATAATATTTTTTTAACAGACACTCGTAGATAAAGGAGTCGCGATAAAAAATTATTTGGATCGAAAACGTTTCTTCGCGGGAAACAACAGTTACGTAAATATTCATTCGACGTGAGTACGCAATGAACATTATTTTCTTTCTCATTGGACAAAAAATTAAATGATACGTAAAACAATTTCAGTTTGTATTCGTTTTTATTGGAATAAATGCAAGGGATTCGATTGAAAGGAAGTCTAGTGTGGATTACCGAATAAAATTGAAAATATTATCCCAATTAAAATTGAATTTATTGTCAATTTATTCGATCGAACGATCGGAATTTGCGAAAATCGATTCCGAGTAAGAATATTGCATGGTTTGATTTTTAAAAATTTTTTATGAAGAAGAATCTCCGCTCGATTGGCGGAAATTTGGACAAGGAATTAAAACGTTTAATTGCTTTGAAAAGTTGAAAAATGAGCAGTGATTGGCTTACCTGATACAAAGTTCCATGACAGCCAAAAGAATTCCGTAAAGCAAACAATTGAAACCGAAAACTTTAGTCAGAACTCTCATCAAGCTGGGTTGAAGTTTCTTCGAGGGGTCATCGGTTAGGCTCGATCCTTTTCGCTTACTTTTGAGTTTTTTAATGCGTTGTAATTCAGCTTCCCAGGCATCGCTCAATTTGTCACCGAGCATGCTACTCTTGTGTTCTTTCAGGGGTTGCGTGAGATCGTCGATTTCGAGATCCCTCCGATAGCCGACCCAGAAGGTCTTGAGAACCCATCTGCGGAAGGGAACCACAAGAAAGTAGGAAATTAGCCAAATAAACTCGAAGGAAAATTAAAAAAAAAAAGAAGATACGATTTCTGAACTGCACAAGAAAATTCGCACGATTTTTAAACTTACGAAAATGTCAAAGCACTCAAAGGATTTGCACTTTCTCTCGGATTCTTCTTTTTCTCGATCGGTACTTTTCCATCCATTTTGAATAAATGTGTTTTCCCTTTCCCAACGAACTAAACTCGCACCGTTTTACCGATTCGCGAGACAAAATGTTTTTTTTTTCTTTTTACGTTCTTTCTGCCTCACTTAACAATCGCCGAACATAATAAAATCTGCACGATACCCTCGAACAAGTACCAAAAGAGACTCTTTCTTTCGATAAGTTGCTCGACGTTGTTTTTCTTCAATTCGATCCGATCACCCAGTGTGTATTCTACGGTCTCGATACATGTTCCGTTTATGTTTATTTTGTTCGATGCTCGATTTCGATCAAATTGAGTGGCGGGCACACGCACGCGTGTGTGCGTCTACAACGGCCTTTTAAGCCTTCGATTCTGTGAGCTCTCGATCTTTGGCTTTATTAGTGAATACTTGTAAATGTAAAATGTCAAAAAAATAAAAAATATCGACAGAACCGTTGCGTGGCACGTGGACGAAGCTACTGAGCAAGAATCCCCAAGACCGGACACTAATTCGAAACGGTCTCGTGAACTTTGCTTAGCCACTTCAGTCCCCGGGTTCAAACGTTTCCCCGCCCCGAGCTTTTCGGGATCTGACCAAAATGCTGAGCCATCTGGTGTCTAATTTGGAACTATCGGTGGCCCGTCGATGGACATTGAAGACACGCGTTTGTCGAGCGTGGACACATGTCCAAATGCGAGCCCGCAGGTATGTCTCCGTATCAGAAGAGAACAGCTGCCTAATCTTGACGATAATTCGGTTAAAATCGGATAAGCCTTTCGGCCATATACGTCACATATTAAAAATCAATAAAGATTTGAATCTTCGAACGGAGGATTTTTTATTTTCTTCAATTAAATTGCAAATTTAATTGCAACGTTTACGTGACATGGAACTTTTTTTCGTGGTGGATATTTTAAAAATCTCATCAAATACGTCACGAGATTCTTTCCACCGGAAGGCGATGTTTGCAAAAAAAGACAATATTTTTTTTTAATACGATCGACCGAATTTTTTTGGATACTATAAAAATTTGCGTGATTCCAAAAGTATGTTTGGTTTTTTCCTATCAGAAAACTCACCATTCGCCCCAGCAAAAATTCAATCTTCGAAAATATTTTTCCTTCGAACAAAATTCGGTTTTTATTATTCGATTTTTTCGATATATTTTCATCGTAGAAGCATTTTCCTGGGTCCGCACGAGAAAGACTGCAACGCCGTTATTTCATGGTATTTTAATTAAAAATACGCGATAAATTCACGTAACGAAGAATAAACCATAATTTATTCCATTAAAAAAAATCGATGTCCTGTTTCTTTAATTTGAGTTTACAAAATGACCCCCTAATGGACGTGGACTAATAAAACGTAGGAATTTAGAGGTGTTCTATGCTAATTAACGGAAGCGCTTGTGCACTCATTGAAAAGAATGAGTGACGTGGTAATCGTTTTGGGGGAACGAACATGCATTGCAATAAAGAAATGTGAAATTTGCTCAGTCATCGTGACCGCAGAGACTCTTATCAATAAGTGCGGCCGCAAGAGCAAAAAGTTGTTCCTATACAAAATAAATTTCGCAAAATAAATTCGGCCGAGTTGAACATATTAATTCATGTCATCGCCCTAATGATATTCGAAAGATCGTGAGTTTGCAGAAATGATCGCATTTATCTGCACGAGGAATGCTCTCGGTGCGTGAGACCGCGAGTGCGCTAATGAATGAAAATTCGCATGGAAAAAATACGCGAGACAGAGATTCGATCGCAAGTTTGCACGATGAGATAAAACTTTAAGTAAACAACGATATCACGTTTGAGAATGACTGTCATGGCCGGAGAATTGACCTTGACAAAAGTTCATCTCATATGCAGATCCACTCGGTACGAATCCAAATTAAATTTAAAAAACACATGAAAATACTTTTTCCACTTATGTCTGTACATCGTGATAGGAGCCCCTTAATGGACAGTCGATGTTATCGAACGTATATGTCATTTAGATACATTTCGACCGATGCATTTTATGCACAAATTACCGATTTATTATTAAGACGATAGAATTTGATTCGATCGGAGGAGAATAAAAAGTTGTGAGATAAATTTTATAATGGACAATCCTGTTTGTTCATTCATAAAATTTATAAACTTGTTATTGCATCTCCCAGAAATATAATTACGAATAATCTTTTTTCTTCTTTCGAAAAATCTTTTTTCTAATCGTCCCGTACGTTTGCTCAACGCTCACGCTCATCATACATCGTCCGTGGCACCTTTAACCGCGTTGAATCAAAAAGGCTCACGGAGCATGACGCAGCTATATACTTATTTTTGGTGGCCTGGAGTGTACGCAATAAAATTTCATACTCTGAGGAAACTGGCACGTTCCCATGATACACATCTCGTGTGGTAATGTGATCTCTATCGATTTTAACGACTCGGACGAAATATAAAGGTAACGAGTAACGAGTCAATCGATAATGCGACTTTCTGCTCACGAATTATTGATGTTTTCGAGAAATATCGACACAACGATCTCTCGCACTAATTTCTTTAGTATCATTGAAAATGAAACTTCACCTCAGTGAATTTTCTTCTACGACAATGGAAAAAAAAATCAAACGATTAATGAGATTCCATGGCGGCCGTTCTGCCTTTTTAATTAGCTGATTGTTCGACCCTGAAATAATTTAATAACCAACAGTTTCCGATGTGAACTGAATAAACCAAAGCTTTCTTCTGTTTGTTTGTTTTCATGACACGCTCGAAAAAATGTCGATTTTTAGTAAATATAAAAAAAAAAAAAACTCATCGGCTGCTAAAATGAAAACAGGAATATTCTGCAGCAATCAGCATCGACCTTCGGGTGTGATGGAACGGACAAGAAAAAAAAGTCATTGTTGTGTGCTAGCATTGGGAATGCTATCAGGTAAAAAGGCACGTAAAAATTGCGAAATCACTGGGTCGAGTGTTTCGTTATTTTGTTTTCTGACCCAATTTCATTGACTGTTCAAACAAGGCATTCGATTCTCGCTTCGAGATGTTCGATGGTCAGATGTGCCTTGTATAATTAACAATCCGATTAGCAACAGCTTTTTCGCAGTCTTTGGATAGTTTTTAATTAATGTATTGCACGTCGACTGCCAACCTCGTAATTCATTCACAAATAATCCCAATTGCAGCACGAAAAAAATCGAAATCTACACGACAAAACTTCAGAGGGTTCGATTACTAAACAATTTGCTTGAAGAGTCAAGTGTGCATTTACGAAACATCGGACAACATAAAAGATGAAAATTAGCACAATTGAAATTGCAGCACGACACGTTGGCTTTTAAAAATTTTGTGAAAAATTAATTTCCAAACGAGGAAAATCTTCGATATCGTGGATTAAAAAAATTCTAGGCAATTAATTAGTTTTTTTATGTTTTTGTTATAAAAAATTTACGACCGATTTTTTTGAAAAACTTAATAAAGCTTCTTCGATGTTACATAAAAGTATATGCGAAGCTTTAGGGGGCTTCACCATTTAGAAATCGAAATATTTAACGTTGAAAATTGCAACTTGAAAATTGTTATTTTTATAAATAAATATCTCGACTTCTACATGGTGAAACCTCTTAAAATTGCACGAGCCATTAGATATCACTATTCTCGTTGTGTGGTGCAAATTTAAAGGAATTCTGTCGATGGAAAATTTTGCATACAACGTCCTTAAGACGTATGGGACGTATCTTGAGTTTTTGGTTTTGGTTTTGTGGTTTGTGGTTTTAGTTAAAAAAGGGAAGATTAATTCTAAGGGTAAATGAAATTAGTGGCGATATTTTTAGTGTATACGTTTATTTCTTCATTTCGTTTTCTCGCTCTGTCGTCTTTCCTCTCTATCACTCGTTTTATATATTGTCTCGAACGAAGCAAGCTCGTTGCAATACGGATTCAGAGTTCTCGAACTGTCTCTACTTTTGATACTTTGATTACAATTGAAAGAATGTCGAAATTCTCGTTTTCACACGTGGTTCGTTGAACGCAATCGATAATCATTACGAAATCGATAAATCGTGGGAAAAAGCTCATTAGAGTGAAACTTTCCTCGTGTTTGATGTCAAAAAAAATGATGTGGGCAAATACTGTTTTCCTGCGAGAATCACACGGTCAAGTAATCGGCGAATAATCCGATGGCTAAGTGAGTTTTTCATAAATACCATTCCCGAAAATCGAACATTATTCATCTCTACGATTATTAAGTTTATTTTATCGTTATTCATGAATTCAACGTTACAGTTTCTCGATTCTGTGTGCTACGTCTTCGGAGTGCTGATCCAAATCTTTCAGAGAAATTCAATGTGTTTTTTTTTTTTTTCTTTTCAACGACCCCAGGGAAAAGTAACGTAACGATCTCTCCCTTTGGCCACTTGTTGTCCTTCCGATGTTGCGTTCTTCACGAGCCGAACAAATATACGAACCTCTTAATTTCAAACCGTACATTATGGTAAAAAATACGATGCACGAAAGATGAAACTGTTTTTCGTTTTTCAATGCTCGTAATTTGTCATTTAGTCGATAATGTTCTCCGACGATTAAAAAATGGCAGCCATATCGTTATTCGTAATAGTAAAGTAACGTGTTTGTTTTGTTTTTTTTTTTTAGCTTATTCTAAATCGATAGACCGTCAGCTGCTGATATTTAATCGAATGGAAAACGTAAGGAAACGAGACACCAAGAAAACATGATAAACAAAATGATGAACAAGTTTTAAAATAACTTTTTATTCGCACATTTGAAAAATTGTTGAGCTCTTGAGATATCCGAAGAAAAGAAGAAGAAAAGTTCACCTTGGATCTTAGTACAAAAGGAATAAGTGGTCAAAGATCTCAAATAACCAACGGTCTATTTTCATGGAGTTGATTTATGAATTTTATCGTTATGATTATTGAATTCGAACGCTAGATTTAAATCGGTGATTTTTCGTAAGATTTGTCATTTCCAACAGCTTCGAAGTTACGGGAGACTCTAAGCTGATTAAAATCGCGACGTTAATTCTCGATCGATACGTTTGTTCCTTTTTTTAATAATCGCCGCAGGGGACGATCGATTCAAGCGGAAGAAGAGTATTGTTTTCTAAGTCTTTGAAATTCGACCTCTTTCTGCAAATACTCTTTGACGAACGGATGATCGAGATTAGAATCTTTCAATTGGCTCAAATAACGGTTCGCTACTTCGGGTGGTTTGCCCATGTGTTGAGAAAGGACTATCATGTTAATAAGTGTGTCGGGATTGTTGCTATCCTTGTCGAGAGACTCTTGCAAAGCATTTTCCGCTTCCTCGTACTTGGCTTGCCCTATAAAGCAAGTTGCTTGACCATTGAGCAGCATGCTCGTGCTCGAGTGTTTGTCAATCATTTCTTGAAAGATGTAATAAGCGTCTTGCAATTTTTCCCCGCCGCTGCTTATGTTTACCCATGCTTGAGCCAACTGGGTCAATGTAGCGTCGTCGTCCTTCTCTTGCATCGCCTTCAACTCTTTCCTCGCCAAATCCAAACGATCCATTTTCAAGTATATCTGCAGCGTCAACGCCATGCACTCCAGATGATCCGTATTGTGCAATATTCTCAGCGCAGACTCCAAATTCTTTTCGTGATAGTAAATCGTTGCTGCTACTATCATAAAATTGTGATTATCCGTTGTCGCGTTGTTCGCAACTTTGTCCAATTCACCTACTATCCCTTCGCGACGATTCGGGAATGCAAAATATTCTGCTAGCGTTTTCAACGGCTGCAGATCCGGCGGCGACGAATTGTTTATTTCATCTAGCACCACGCGAAACTTTCGCTGCGCTATGTACGCCCGGTAGAGAAAGACGTCTCTGTCCAATGTTACTTCCGACGAAGTTGACTAAAACAAAAAATACATTTTTGCTCTAATTTTATCTTTTCTAGGCTTAACCCTAAATCATTTATTCGTATTTATTAACTTAGTTTCTTTTCTTTGTCTTAAAGCAATACAAAGAAATGTCTCTTAAAATTGTTATTCATTTATTTTGGCGCGTTTTGTTTGTATTTTCCATTTGCCGAGCTTTGATGTTTCTTTCTAGTGTCTTTGGAAACCGAGGGACAAAAGATACGAGTTTGTACAATTTGTCACTCTGCCTGAGTTGGCAATTATCCTAAGGAGAGTTTGAAAATCATTATTTCCATTCAACATGGTTTTGTGTAAGCAAATACCTCATTCAATGATTTAATGATTTATCGGTCCTGCTGAGCTTGACGTTAATTATTTTTACTCTATCGTATCGACGAGTCTTTTAACAACGATGCTGTACTAATTTATCTTTGCAGGAACCTAAAAATCGAGGAATTACGGGATGAAAAATGTATTTTTATAGTTGGTTCGCAACAATGTAAACTCCGATACCCAATTCTAACCTCACTTTCATTTTTCGAGTATATCGTAACGCAATATGTTAGGAAATTGAATAGATAAAAAAAAATTGAAATTCAATGCGATTCCCTGAATGAAATCGTATATTACTTTTTGTTGACCAAGGTTGACAGTTTTTCAAAATTCGTATGTTTGTATTCGGTTGTAGATAAAAATGTTAAATTTTTATGAAAAATGCATTAGAAGAGTGAATTCTCGTTGAACGGGCGGAACTCTGATGAAAAAACAATTACAAATATTGAAAAACGATTTGGTGGCTGTTATAATCGAAAGGATGAGAGCCGAGTAATTGAAGTACGGGGGATTACAAAAGCTTCGACAACTTGAAGGGTCACACACTGGAAAAGTCCATTTTTGTTGTAATTTTATAAAACACAACTGTACCTTCACTTTTTGAGCTTCGTTGATGCATTGTTGATAATTGCCGATGTAAAAGTGATTTTTAACGTCGAACAACTCGTCGACATCGGTTTGCTGACGTGCCATCTTGGGCCAAGTGCGTTGCGATGACGTTTGCGGTAACTCATGTACTTTATTTCACTCCCGGCGAACTCAAGTCGGTCCCACTGTTACTTTTCGAAGTGGTACGTCAAACGTCTCGAAAAGTCACAAGAATTTTCTTTACGAATTTCAAGTTGACATTTACATTTTTATAATTGACAGATTTGTATTTATTTTTCAAGTCATTTTATGGAATTGGAAATAATGAAGAGAAATTAACTATATATCAGGCCTTTACTGCAGGCTGAACTCATAAATCTATAAAATTTGGGTTACCGCCCATTGTAATTACGCGCCTGTGCGACAAGCACGTGGCAGCATCCAGCGGCATTTTCTGTAATCACAACCGCCCACAGCGCCCCCGAAGAGTCGCGACATGGACGGGGCTCGAACGAACTATTGCTTGCAAGATTTTACCATGAATCTAATTTACCCGGTGAGCGTTGCCAAGGCAACCATTATTGTCAAATATAAACAAAACGATAAACAAGTAGTTGGAAGTGAAACTTGAAAAAAAAAATGACATAACAATGCATCAAAATCGAGCGAAAATTCATTCCCTCGTATTTTTCTATCTTTCTTTCGTACGATTGATGATTGTTCATTGTGAAAGTGAGGAACGAGTTCTCGAATGGATTGAACCTTCGAGTTGTCGAAATCAGGAATATGATTTCTTCCATACAAATTTGTTGAAGTGTGAAAAATGTTCCATCAATTTAGTGGCGTCCAAAGACGGTTAGTTCATTATTAATTCATCGATTTTTTCCAATTTGGCTTATTTCTTCATTCTTTCAACATTTGACGTAATTCCTGTCCACAATTTCATAATTGCTCAGGCTACGGATGTGTTTGCGACGAAAAGAGCAAAACCGTTGGAATAAAAGATGGACTTCCGGTTTGCGTTCCTTGCGGAGCGGGAAAAATTCGTACTTCCGATGAACTTGAATGTATTTCGTGCAGGGAGCGCGGAAACTTTTGTGGATGCTTAGGAAATTATAAAACAGGTGAATAACAATTTAAAAGTATGTAAATAATTATGACGAATTAAGCTCGTATTTTTTTCCGAAATGCTGTTGAAATCCGAGATGATTTTCTGAATAAAATTAATTTCAAACTTTCCGAATAATATCGAAATATCGAATGAGAAACGAAATAAAAATAAATATTGAGTTTGCAGTGGAGAGGAATTGTAATGGCACACTCTTGGACGAACAGCGATGTCTTCCATGTCCAAAGAACACATACGTGTCTCGCGATCATACTCAATGTCTTCCTTGCTTCGAAATTTGGTCCGGAGACCATCGAGATGATTTTTCTCTCGATAATCCTTCTTGGGATAATTTACGGAGACATTGTATGCCAATTGACTCTCCAAAAGATTGGCCTGACTTACAAAGTACTTATACGATTAAATTCAATAACAAAAGAATCCATATCGACAGTTATTATTTCAGAAAAGAGCTTCGATTCGCTTTTCACTCGTGCGAGGTAAAATAACGACATGAAACTGTTTTTGGTGTCGAACGAAAAAAACAAAAAAACTAATTTTTTCTTCTATTCACCAGATTGGGTTCCAAAGAGCTTGTTCCCAATTGGCGAATATGTGCTCGTTAACACTTTTCGCAAAAAGCAGCATATCGTGCAAACTCTTTTTACATAAAAACAAATTCAACGATATGCCGAAGATTTTTTATCGCGAAGGCGAGGCGACGATTATTTTAAATCGTAGAACAATAAGTCAACGTTACTCCCTCGATCAGGGAGATTCATTAGTGAGTTTCTTGCGGGAGTAATTATTCACTTAATTAAAAAAATAAACAATTTTCACGAACGTTAATTAATGGATACGTTTTTTCTATTCAGAGCAATAAATTGAAGTTGGTCGTTGCTAAATTCGGACTCCGAGGCAAATTCGAAAGCATCAACGAGCCCATTTTGCCTTGTCAATTTTTTGGTAATCTTTCTTTTGGAGTAAATTTATACAAAAAATGCAGAATCCCGGCAGCTGAATTGTTTAATTCAAAAATGACGTTTCTCGTACCATTTCTGGCGTATTACGAGAAAACGAACGCCAATACAAAGATTCTGCATCCAGTGCCAGTTTTTATAAAAAATATCAACGAAAACCTCGTGCGTAATTATTCGAAAATTATAAACAAGAATGAAGCTTGTGATTGAATTTTTTTTAAAACTCAAATTGAATGCTGATTGGTAATCAGGAGGAAGACTTGACGAGATGGCAGTTGGTGGAAAGATTTTTCCCCATTGACAAAATCACTGGCTATAGAGCACTGTCAAATGCAAAAAATTCTAGTTTCTCCAAAGGCTCACAGCTTCATGTTCTGCGGTACATAAAATCGTTACATCTCGTGTGAGTTTGACTTGAATCGCTAGCTACTAATTTCATGGTTTCCCAATTTATTTCTATTTGGACTTGTTCACTCGATCCAGTGTAAAGCTCCAAGAGAGAGGAGAACGTGGCAAAATATTTCCTCCACTCCTCGTCGTCGAATACGACGAGCTGGCGAATGAAGAAATTCTAGAAAACGTTGAAGTTTCCGTGGAATATAAAGTCAGCTATAGCTTTTCTGAGGACGAGACAAGCGGAGCCTTCGAAGTGAGTTTTCTTCAAAAATACGATTAATTCGATTTGTTACGGATAATGTTTTTGTTGTTGCAGGTATGCATTGGAATTTTCACAGGCCTCGCCGTTGCTTTTTCGCTTATTCAAGCTTGGAGTGATTCTCGAAGAAGTTGCAGAAATCTTGCGAGTATTTCCACCGTCGCGTCGTTTATTATTTATTCTTTAGGTGCGGTTGGGAATGTTCTTCTCATAATATGCTCAGGCTCTTGTATTTATACGTTCGTATTTTACAAGGGCCAAAAAGTGGTTCATTTGTTACTACCAAATACAGGAGACGAATGGACTGTGAAAATTTGTACGATTGTCGCTTTCGCTTTTAAAGTAAGAATCGAACATTTCGCTTGGTCAATAAAGTTCATATTTTTTTATTTTTCTTTGTGAATTGAATTAATAATCGAATCAATTAAATTTGTTCCCAGACTATAGAAATGATGGCTTTGATTTATCGACAACGAAGGACCAACATATTTTTCATAGACTGGGAACCGGAACCGCCGAGGCTAACGTTCGAAACGATTTCGCCGACGAACAAATGGGATTCGCCGAGATTATCGCTCGGAAAACATTTCAGCGAGGGTAGAAAATTGAGCTCGTCGAACGAGCGAAGAAAAAAAAGGCAGAGTGCTTCGGAAATAATCGGAGCTCGAAGGAAAAAGACGACGTCACCCTCGCGATCGTCGGCGAGTATCTCGAGCAGTCGAGAATCGATTGAAAATGAAATTTCCAATGATAATCCAACGGCTGGTCAACCAGTAGCGACTGTTTGCTCTGGAATTGATTTTTCCATAGACGAACTAGAAGTCGGGGACAGAAATTTCATCAGCCCTTGGAGAACTTGCGTCGTTGCTAACGAGTGGCTGAGAATAAAAACCAAAAGAAAAATCAGCATTTTCCTGCAAATTCTCGCCACTGCTTTTTGTCTCGAGGTTCGTTCGGATCTCCAATGACAATTTTAAGTTGCAGAATTTTTCTTTTCAAAATTATTTTCTTTTCAGATTTTAGGTGGTAAATACTTGTCCAAGGCATTTCCAGATTTTGTTTTTAAGCCTGACGAGACACTCTTCGTAGCCGAAAGTTTTACTCTGCGGTATGCTGTTGGAATCTTCGTCTATCTTCTTGTTTATACTTCGCAGTGGTGGTTCTCGGTGTTTATTTATCAGAGATACGTGAAAAATCAACTTCAGGAGTTTGTCGATCTTTGCTCGATAGCAAACATCAGTGTCTTCGTGTTGTCCCACGATTACTACGGATATTACATTCATGGAAGGTGAAAATAACATTTCTCTCAATTGGGTTCTTTGGTATTAACAAAATTGATGTGAATTATTTCTGCCGTTTGACGAGAAATATTAGCTTGTTTTTAGTTTTTTAATTCCATAAGAAATTTTTTTTCTAGATCTGTTCATGGATTTGCGGATACGGATTTCTTGACTTTGGTAAAAAATTTGAAGCGAGAGGAGTTGGATTTGTGCGCTCACCGAGGATTAATTCCTGGCACTACGGAGCAAACGTTCATCATTTCTTTGTCAAGAACTTTTCGAACTTTTTACGAGAGGCTCGTAGGTTCCCAACATTCGGTAAATAAAATGAGTTTCCGTGTCACGAATGAAATTATTCATGAGCGAATATATTTTGAGTATTAAAATTGCAGCGCGATGAGAAATTCTTGAGGAGCAATATTCCGAACTTTCCTGCAGACTGGGACGAGCGTTGGAAAATTCATTTGAAGTTAAAAAAGTTTTTAAACTGCTTCGTCGATCATTGTTACAAAAATGTTGATTACATCGTCAAGGAAAGACATTTTTTTGAGAAAATGTTTGATTTCGAGATGGCGGATGTTTACGAGAAATCAATTTTTTACCAGGGTGGGTAAAGAACATTATTTTTCATCAAAAAATGCAAAGTCAGACAATTCTTCGTGACTCTTTATGTTTGGATCTTTTTTTCAGACAATGCTTACTCTTTCGATCGTACAATGTTTTACGGAAACGAATGGAGTCTCGCTACGTTTGAGATGAACGTTTTCCTTCTCGTTCTCGTTTTTCAGGGAGATTTCGTTCTCGCCTTGTACGCCGTGCTATTAGTTTCGAAAATCATGAGCGCAGTTGTTCTATTCAATGGGAAAAGACTCCTGGCTGAGACAACTTTCATCGATGACAGATTATTAGTTGATTAATTCGAGATTCGCAATCTCTCATTGAAAATGTTGTATTTAATGAGAATTAAGATTAGCGACAGTTGTAACGACAATTTTTTATTTTCCCAATAATTTTTTAGCTCTACTAATGAAAACAGACTCGCGTTACTTCGATTTGCTGTTGATGCAGTTTATTTGAATTGTAATTCAAGTTTTACTATGCGCAATATTAATTATTAATCCTTTGTAGGAAATAAACGATAACTTTACTTTGTTTTCTTGCAACTCTTAATGATGTCCCTCGTGTTCCTCGTCATGATGGACATGGCCGTGATAATCTTTAATGCCGAGGGCTCTCTCCACCGCTAGAGTCACCAGGAACGCTGCGAAGCCAACTCTGAAGCCACGGAAGACCATACCGATCCATCGAGATGTTATCGTTCCGTATTTGGGATCAAATTTCCATACGTGGTTTCGTAACCAAGGATCTTTCAATCCTTTCTTTGCTAGTTTTTCTTGGAATTTCACCAACTGCGGTGCATCCTCTAATTTGTAGATCGACGCATCCGGAATTTTCCATCCTGGATTGGGGTCGTGACCGTGACCCATGGTTTTCTACGAGCATAGCAAAAGCAAAAAGTCAGTCGTCGATCTCGATTGATTTTTTTCGGGAGCCTAAGAATTAAAAAGTGGAAATGACGTTACGTTTTCTTCTAATTAAGAAATAAAATGAATTTTTTAGCAAATTAAATTTTGTTTCATCCGTCCATGTTATTTTTACATATTGAGAGAAACGTCAAAGAACATGACAAGTTATTTGTATTATTTTGCAATTGTTATTTTGGGATTTGGAATGTTATTACTGTGAAAACTGTGCAAAAATTATTGACCATCATGGGATTATCTTGTTGGGCCTAAAGGAGACTCCGATCCGTTTGAAAAAATATCGAATGAGCAAACAATCGAAGAAATCAATGTAAAAAAACCTTCGTTTACAGTTTAACCGAGTTGGAAAAATTGCGATGTAGGGTTATGTTCATGATTGCTGTTTCGATTGGGGAAATAGGAACTTGACGACAAATGACAATTAAAGGGGAAATGAAAAAGTTGTTCCACAAAATGTAGAATATCGAAAAAGTCGAAATTCACTAGCGGACGGTAGTTTTACCGCTTTTCGAAGGGCCTAACCTCAAAATGTTTGCAAAGTACAACACACTAGAATAATGGCAATTGTCGGACACCGTAAGATTAGACAATTCACGTAACAATACGAAATTGTAAGAGGAAAAAAAAAACAAAAGATGATTTATTACATAATGTATAACCTCAAAAGAGCGATTTGACGGGAGCGAAAAGAAATCTCGTACAGCTGTTGGTCGAGCCGAGCCAACAGTGTGGAGTCGAGACGATAGTAGCGACAGTCACGATCGATTAAAGTTTAAAGCCTAATATAAAATATTTGTATATATATAAATATATATACGAATAATGAAAATACAGTTGTCGGACATTTTGAGAGGGAGGGAGAAAAGAAGGTGGTGAAGGTGATGGCGATGAATTTGGTACGCTCCTGAAATTTGCGATAAAATATATATCGCACGCGAGGAACGAGGAGTGTGCGTTCAAGTCGCGTATGTAAAAAGTGAACTAATGTGCGGGGTAAAAGGGAAGGTGAGCCGACGAAGTGCGTGTAAACGCGTCATCGGCCAATGAAGGCCTCGCGTGTCCGTAAAAAAAGGAGAAATATTGCATGAAAGGTGTGTGAGTGTGCTCTGTTCGTTGTAGCGTGTACCGCTGTACCGTATCCGGTGGTCGGTAGCGACAGCACAGCCGTAAAATCTCTACACGAATTTTTGTGTGCGCCTGTTCCCTCATCCTCTTCAGTCCCCGCATTCGCCTTACGTCCGCCGTCATATTTTTCCGAAGGAAATTCCTCCGTCGACGCGATGACACGGAAAAAGCTCCGCCATAAAATCAACGATAACTGAGTATCGTAATTCACCAAATATAAATACTTCGCTTTTTTTTGAAATCTTATTTGACGCAAAGAGACAAATTCGCAAGATATTTGTTCGTTCCGATAAAAGCATAATGCTTAGAAGTTTGACGAATCCAGTAAAGCAGCACGACAGGAGCGAGACTCGGACGAAGGAGTTTTCCTCATTTTCGCGGTAACACGTTTTTTTTTACACGTTTTGTTTTTAACCTCCCCCACCCCCTCGACGAGGAAAATCGAAGAATCCTTTTCGGAGATTCTGTACTGCAGGGAATCGAGGATTTTTTATACAAGTGACGAAATATATTTACTATCATGGCAACTACCAACGAAGAACCTCTCACTCGAGAATTAAAGGCTGAGATCGAGAGACTCTCCCAAGAATTGGATCAAGCGTCCACCGAAAAAATACAATCCGCCCAGTACGGACTCGCTCTCCTCGAAGAGAAATGTACTCTGGAACAACGGTGCGGCGAACTCGAAGGTCTCTATGAGACGGCTAGACACGAACTTGAAATCACTCAAGAGGTTCGTCACCAATTTTTTCATGCGTTCAATTTTGTTACACATAAGTAGCTTGATTTTCCTCATTCTCTTTTTCCCAACTCGGCAACGCATTAAGGACCCTGGGGTTGTGCGAACCCGGTCCAGCCTTTATCTGGATTTCCATTTCCTTTTGAAAAATTTAAACGAATCGTTTTCCATTGATTTTCAGGCTCTCGCCAAGTTCCAAACAACCACCAAACTCACTACAAAAAGTGGCATCGAACAAGAGGAGAGTCTACTTTCGGAAAGCGCAGCACGAGAAAATTTTCTGCAGGACCATATTTTAGAGTTGGAGAATGAAGCGAAACAGGTAATACTTCCTTTGACAATCGTTTGATACTTTTACTCAAATTTATAAAAAACATTTCGACATTTATTGAAATTAATATAAAAACAAAATAGTAACGAAAATCTGTTTAAAAAATTTGTTCAGTTGCGACACGAGTTGGAGCGAGTGCAAGCCGAGCGTGACAACGCGTTGCAAGATCGCGAGGACGTTGGCAAGGATCACTTGCAAGCAGAATCAGAGAGGAAAAGTCTTCGAACAGAATTGCGAGAATGTCGTTTCCGAGAGACTCGTTTGCTGCAAGATTATTCGGAGCTCGAAGACGAGAATATATCGTTGCAGAAGCAAGTATCGGGTTTGAGATCGAGTCAGGTTGAGTTTGAGGGAGCGAAGCACGAGATTCGTCGCTTGACCGAAGAGGTTGAGTTTTTGAATAGACAGGTTGAGGAATTGACGATTTTGAAAAAAATTGCTGAGAAACAAATGGAAGAAGCGTTGGAGTCTTTGCAAGCGGAACGAGAGGCCAAATACGCGTTGAAGAAAGAGCTTGACCAACGTATGAACAGCGAATCAATTTACAATTTGAGCAATTTGGCACTTTCGATAAGAGGGATAACCGAAGATCAAACGCTTTGTAGCGATGGCGAGGACGATTCGCCGGCTTTACGAAGAATCGAAGCGGATCTTAAAACCCAAGAACCCGGCACTTCCACCGCTGGCAAGCAAGTCGATCTTTTCTCAGAAATTCATCTCAACGAACTCAAGAAACTCGAGAAACAGCTAGAACTCGCCGAATCAGAAAAATCTGTTCTCACTCAAAATCTACGCGAATCGCAACACGCTGTTGAGAAGAGCCAAGGAGAATTACAGTCCTTCGTCGCTCGTATCGTTCAACTCGCTGCTCATGTCCAATCTCTTCATCATTTACACTCCAAATTGCCTGAAAAACAGACGGAAGAAACTGCTCTCGACAAACTCTCACAGGTTCGTCGTTTTTTTTTTTCATTTGAAATGATTTATAATTCGAAAAACGTTGATCGATCGTTTTTTCGATAATTATTCATCGCGTTAACGAGTATTGACCATTTTTCAGGCCGTAGTGCAATATCATCAATGGAGCACAATGTCAGCCCGACAAGTAGAACAACTTCAAAACGATTTGGCAGAGCTCGAGCGAGGTTTGACTGTATCTGACGCGACCCAGCAGTTGAGGACCGAATTGACGAACATCAGAAACCAGGTAATTCGATCTATTTCGTTTGAACGAATAAATAAAAATCTTGGTTTTCAAGATCGAACGTCGTACCGGAAGTCATTACTTCATTGATTAATTATTGATTTAATTACGAAATAGCCCACGCCTTTTCGAGCAGTCCGAACGACTAATTGCACGAAAATTCTCAACGAGTTAAAAAAAAAAAAAATCGCCGTTGTATCGGCTCGATCCGAAAGTAGATTTTGAAAGGACTTTATGCCGTTTCAGATTCCAGAATCAGGGAAGAGTCTTCAGGAAAAGGTTGGAGCGTGTGGCCCTGTTTTATTTTTTTTTTTACTTTCCATTATTCATCATTCGTTTTCCTTCTTTTTTCTCATCACCTCATTTATCACCTCAAACGCTCCATATTTATCCCCATGGAAAATAAAAGTTCAACTTTCATTGACTTTTTAAAAAAAATTTCATACGAAAATTTATTTTCTTTCGAACTCATGAATTTTTCCGATCGTAAAGTCATTTACAAAAATGGACCAGAGTTGACGTCACTTGGATTTGAATCATTCGATTTCATCGTCATTCTTTTCCCCCGTTTTCAAATATTTACGTTTGTACACTTGTTTTTCCATGTGGATTATTCGGACGAAATAATAATCAATCGTCACTCGTCCTTTTTTTTCTCTTTTTTTCTCTAATAAACAATGCAACTTGTACGAAATGACGTACACTATTTAAAACAAAAATTTTAAACATATGTTGGCTTTCTCAGAAATTCCTAACAGCGTCTACCACGTGATGCTTTTCTCTCTTATTCCGATGCTCTCATGTTCTCTCCAGCTTCTACTCGTATATTTCATTTTACCAGAAGAATCTGAATTTCTGGTCTAAAAATACGATTTGCTCGATAACATTCCACAATTATATTTACATCAATTATCAATAATTATTCAATTATTGCATAAACAGGGAGTTCTCACGATCAATTTCCTCATGAATTATTAATTATTGAAGTTTAAGAAAATTCGGACTTCTATTGCACGTACCATCCAAACGACTGCAGATAGAGCAAAATTCCATTAGAGTGATTCTGTAGAGCGTAAGATTTCCTACAAAAAAGTTCCCGGCAGCGTTTTTCTATCTGCAACAGTTCAGCTCTAAGGGCCGATCGAAAAATTACTTGATTTACGAACCTGGCGGATTTGTTCAATTGGCTCTCAGGAGCAAACGACGGAAGATAGAAAAATACTGCCGAGGACTTTTTTGCAGAGAATTGTATGCTCCACAACATTGGTCTCCTGGACTTGTGCTCTATCTCTAGCCGTTTTGTTAGTACGAGCGATTATAGACAGCAAAACCTTCAATTCTTATAATTAATAATTCGCCGGAACAGCCTGATCAAAAAACATTGCTTATGAATAATCGTTAGAAATAATAATAATATATACAACAATGTACATTCATCAGGATTATTATTGTAATTATTATTATTATTTATAACAATTATATATGAAGACTTCGATATCGTATGTCGCCAAGAAGATTATAATCGTGTCCCCAGCTTTTAATTGGATCCTTCTTAATATCGCCATTCTTCGATTATTTTCAACATACACGAGTGTACGAAATACGTACGAGTACGGATCGTTATCGCTGTGCTTTTATTTTTCCAGAGAATGTGCTTGCGATCAACTTTTTCTTCAGCCAGGGATGAGAAACAACTCGTTGCCAATTCTCATTACGACTCCAGTTCGGGTGGACAGAAATTTGTCCCTCGTTCTTTCGAAGTCATTATTTTTTACTGCAATCTCGAATTTAATTGAATATTTTCTGATTAATCATCGATTGAAAATTTCATCGAGTTCATTTGGTTTTCGAAGCAACGAGGGTCCACGAATTTTTTTCTGCAGCTGAATAAATTTATTTGCAAAAATTGTATCGAATCATCGACAACCATTCAAATATTTAGTGCGCTTAGATTTCTCGAAGAACAATTTTGTAAATCACTAGAATATTTTTGAAAATACGTCAATTGGAAATTCGATATTTTTGCAAATGAATTTTATCCCATGGAGTCTCGACTGACCGTAGCATGAATGCGAGATCTCGGTACACGAATTTCAAAATTAACCACAACCTCGCAAAGGCACGTGTGCTTAACGGACCTTGGCCTGAAATTTGCTCGTTTAAAAATTGAAAGAAAATAATCGTGTTCCGATTTCTCGACGAATATCTCGTAGACCGCGTCCTTAATCTCACGCAAGCATATGCCCGCAAAAGAAAGAATGTTGTTACACAAAAACCTCTAAAAAAATAAGAAACATGGCCCGAAAGATTGGAATTAATCGGTGGGCAATTTTGGGGGATAATTTTAGTTGATGGACGCCGAGCACAAGAATTCTCAGTTGGAATCGGACATCGAGATCTTGTCAAAAATCGCTTCCGAGGCCGGCGGCTCTTTGGACTCGGCGCAAAACGACTTGCAAAATATATCCGACGAATTGGCACAACTCTATCATCACGTTTGCACCGTCAATGGTGAAACTCCGTCCAGAGTCGTTCTCGATCATGAAAAGATCGTTCCTTCGAAACAGCCGGAAAACGAGGACACCGAGGGCGGCGAAAATGATGGAAAAATCGAGTGGTTCAAAACTATTTCCAAAACTGATTTACCCATCAAAGATCTCGAGGGACTCAGCAAAGCCAAAGAGATCAGCAGACACATCGAAACTGCGATGGATCAAATAAAACATCTTAGAAATGCCGTCGAACACACGATCGCTATGTCCAAGAAAGGCAATCAAGCCATTGTGCCTAGTGACTTGGAATGTGAGTACAACCAAGAAAAATGGAAGTTACCGAAATTTTCATTATCGGAAAATGAAAACTTCTTTTCGTTTATTATTTGTTGACTATTTCCGTTTGTTTTTTTTTTTTCAGCATCGGATAATGGAAATAAAGCGAATGACGAGACGGACCTGCAGGAGCAGGTGATAAAACTGAAGGCTTTGCTGTCGACAAAACGGGAGCAAGTAGCAACGTTGAGAACGGTGCTCAAGTCGAACAAGGACACTGCGGAAGTAGCATTGACGAATTTGAAGAGCAAGTACGCGAGCGAGAAGAGTATCATCAGCGGAACAATTTCCAATTTGAGAAACGAGCTCAGAAGATTGAAAGAAAATGCTGCAACTTTTTCGAGTGAGTATCGACTGAAGAAACAAAGAACAACTTTTTTTGAAGATTGTGTTCTTCGGGAATTGTGAGTCCTGCATTGCTCAATCAATATTTCTGGATCCTAAGATGTGAAAAATATTTAAGAACTGCTTTAAATTCGAAAAATCGAATGTATGGGTTTTTAATTGCTGTCAGAATCTCATCAATTCCGAAAAGAACAAAATTTTCCTTTAAATTTGTCATCCGGACTTCGTTAATAGCAAAATTATATTTATTTCTTTCTCTTTTCCTTTTGCTATCTTTTCTAATCCTCATTGATGATTAATCGCATCGATTTATAATCTTCCCTTTTTTTCACCGATCGTCAGTCTTTATTCACGTTGTATTATTAATTATGAGCACACTTACTATTGATTTCGCAGTAGCTCTTCGCCATTGTGCTAACCAATGTTGTCCTCTTCCTGCTTGATCGGTAACGCGATACTCCATTCTTGTGGGTAATCGAGTTAAACGTGATAAATTCATAAAAAATGTACAATTTCGTTACTTGCTTGCCTTGTACATAATTTTTGGGCAAAAATAATGTTAAAACAGGGTTTTGCCAAAACGGGCTTCGTTGCAAGATGCACACGTGTGTTTTTCCGCAAGAAATCTTATTCAATGAAATTTCGTATCCACGCAATTCTACTAAAATGTAAAAATATTCAGCCATCGATAAAACTTTACAAACCGTCGATTTCACTGATGATAGATTTTTTTGAATATTTTCCTATTCCGATTTTTTCAAAAACAAAGCAAAAATGTTAAAAATTGTCGAAAATCTATGAAAAATAATTGATCACTTGCTCAGCAATTCCCTTTTCCATTTTGTCACTGTACGTGATATTTTAAAAATAGTTGAATATTTTCGAAAATTTTTGCCAACTATCATGGATTGCAATTTTCATGGAATAAAATTATTGGGCTCACTATTCGTTCAATTGATTATTCGAAATGAAAGATCGATTAATTGGGTAAATAACAAAAAAGGGAGAGGATTTCCCAATGCAACTAGCTCCTCCGTTGTGCTAGAGACTTTTCTTTATATGTTTTTTTTTTTCTGTGGTGCAATCTTTCTCTCATGTTATTACCAGCTAACAATAAAATTCCCAGGTTTGCGGGCGATGTTCGTTGCTCGTTGCGAGGAATACGTAACCCAGGTTGACGAGCTCCAGCGTCAATTGGCTGTCGCCGAGGAGGATCGTAAGACCTTGAATCATCTTCTGCGTTTGGCTGTACAACAAAAACTCGGGCTTACCATGAAACTCGAGGAACTGGAAGTCGATCGTGAACTGAGAAACACGAGGCGACACGCTTCTGGTGGAAATACTCGGGGCAGACCACGATTGACCCAACAAACTAACCGTCCTCACATGGGACGAGATTTCTTCTAGAAGATGGTAAGGATGTGGAGCAAGGTTTTTTAAACCAAGATTCGACCAATTATCTCAATGCTGTTCGTTGAGGAACGAAGGAAACAAATATCAGCAGAGCCGGTCAAATCTTTAAAGATTTTTTAAAAATCTTGTCTCCATGTCGCTCATCATCTTCAAAGAATCTCGAGCCCTCTGTTACGCCAAGTTGCATCGTTTCAACCGAGACCAATAACGTGGGCTTCTCAGACCCGAAAGAAAATGTTCATTATTTTCTTTAATTTTTCGGTTATATCGATTCCCTTAGCGAATTACGTCACTATGAACCGTCTGACGGTCCAAAAATTACAGAATGAAATAAGCAAACGTCTTTGCTTTTCTCAAAATGAAGAAATATTTAGAAAAAAAAATATTTTTTTTAACGTGAAAATGAGCGATCACTCGCTCACTACGTCAAAAGTATTTCCATCGAGATTAAATGAAATGAGAAAATAGAAAAAAAAAAACAAATTGAGGGGAGTTCGAGTGTTTTATCGCGGCTTCGCCTCGCTCAATATTTGGCAGACATTCAGCCACCATTCAAGCTCCGAGTGTACAATTGATAATTGTACACGGGAGAAACCATGAGTTTTACGTTGAAATAACACGTAGAGACAATATTTATTATTGACAAGTATGAAAAAAAAAAAAACGGAAAAAAATACAAGCGAGCAGAATTTGTAAGCGATCCAATTGGAGAGAAAGGAGGAAGGATAATTAATGTTAATGGTGTACGAGATTAAATCAGTGATAGAAAGTTAGAAAAAGAAAAACAAGCAAAATAACATAAATATAAAGGAATAAGAATCGAGCCGTTAGTAGATGTCTCGATTGCAGGCTCGTCCATAATTTAGAATTTTAGAACTTTTATATACTCGAAAAGGTAAAAAAGAAAATAACAAGAAAAGGAAAGATTCTTAGATGTTTCGTCCACCAAACCTCGGCAACTTTCCGTCGATTTTTTCCGTCGAATTTCCTTGCGGACTCCTCACTCACTCTATTTCTCTCTCGTTATAAATTATTTATTCTTTCACGTCTAGATTGTTGAATTTCGTTTTGTTTTTAATTCAAGCTATTTCGGCCTAAATGGGCTACGAATTTTTGTATTTTTATTAATCGACGATCGCCGTCGATGGCGAAGTATTGTTCATACAATTGATGTCATTTAAATTTAGTATTATTAGGCTTGTTTATTTCTTAGCCTTGTCTCGTCTCATTCAATAGGCAACTATCTACATTGTAAGATAAAACGCCGCCCACTACTTTTAAATATCCCTGACCGTCCCTTTTCAACTCGAGAAAAAACGACAAGACCAATCGGTCTTTAAATTGTTATCGAAAGAAAAAGAAAACCGAATTTTTATCATCGCGGCAACGTCCAATATCGATATATGGCATTGCAGGATGTGGCATGGAGATTCTTCGATTTTTACGTCCTGCATAATTATTGTAAATAAAGAACGACGATTCTAGCGATTTTCGAAAAAAATCAAAAGTCATTGCTATTCATTGATTTTTTCAAGATCTCGATGCTATTTTTTCGGAATAACGAGAATCGGCTTTCTTCTTTTTGTGCAAAACAGATTAAAAATTAATGTTCGTGTTCGTTGGAAATGACAAGCAAAAGATAAAAATGAAAATGTGTCGTTGTCGCAATTCGCTTTGGACATAAAGTTTGTTACTCGTATTATCGATATCAGTATGTCGAATTGTATCGTATTGTTGAAGCATTATCTACATAATATAATTATACGAGAATTTAGGAGCATTGCGCTAAAGAGTAAGGATCGATTTTTTCGGTCGGAATTACGCGCGATTTTGTTATTTTATTGATGGAAAAAAGGAGAAACGAGACGCGGAGACAATTATTCAAATCGTCTCGGTCATGGAATCTGTGGAATACAAAAGAGACGATTTATTTTGTTTTGTTTTTAATCATGTTTGCTCCAGACTCTACTAACACTTTGCACTAATAAAGCACGTTAACTATATATTTTTTATGTTGTATGATTTTTATTATTTTTTCATCGTCGTGACGAAGTGTGAAAATTCAAAGTCGACGCGATTGACACATTCTCTTGTTTTCTTCTCGTAACCGAAGATATATCCATATTGAGCTGCTATTTTAATGAAAATTGATGCCAGAAAAAGTTCCATTACTTTGGAATTGAAAGAAACGGAATTTAAAAATCGCAGACAAATTGCAATCGCAGCATTTTCAATATTGACAAAAAAAATCGACTTCATGAAACAGAAGGTTGTTAAAAAAATGAGAATAATGGAAAAATTCCGAATGGATATATTTTCGTTAACAAGAGAAGATTTAATGATGCACACATGTCCAGAAGCCGAGCCAGTCTCAATGGACCACCGTCCCAAATTCCCTTCCCTCGCACGAGCATCGACCGAGAGCCTGACGCCAAAATATGTTTCTTTTGCAGCAATTGAATAATTGAACTAAACCAAAAAAAAAAAACGAAGATAATGAAATTGACAAAATGAATTAAGCGCCAAAATCCTCGCCTTTTAATTGCCGTCCGCGGACGTGTTACCTCGCACATGAAATCCGGTCGTCCGGAAGTCCAAGCTAATGAGTATAAATACGACGAGCAAAAAATCTCTCCCTGTCATTTTTCTTTCCTAAAGAATTTTCAAATTTTTTTGATGAACAAACGCCAAGAGTTTCCCTCCATAGACAGGGGGAGCAAAAGTTGATTAAAGTGGCCTGTGTTTTGGTAATCGTCCAATGAAATCCCTTTAATTAATAATCATTATTTGTCACCATTACGAAGATTGAAATATATATTTATATATAAAAACGCATGTGACGAAAATGGAAAATAAATATCGATCGATCTGGTCAGCTCAATGCTCGTTGAAATAGCTCCAATTGCGTCCCTATCGGCGTCAACGTTTCTTCGTCGATGATTCGTGGGTGTGGTTTAGATAACAATGATAATAAAACATTTATCAATTTATCCAACAATTATACATATATATATATTTATATAGGTCTCTCTATATACATATAAATATATATATGAAACCATATTATACCGTGTAGTACGTTAAATATTGGACTATTGATAAGAAATTTATTGAATTTATTGACCACTAATGAATTTATTTGAATCATTTGTTGCGAACAATAATTATTCTTTTTTCACTCGGATAATTTTCTAATTAACGTCATGCCATCAATTTCATCTTGCTGAAATTTCGTAGGAAATTAATAACTGCACAATGATTATATTAATTATAATTCAGCTCAAAATTATAATCGGATTAGCGAAATATGCAAAGACCCGAAAAAGCGATTCATGCCCAATTACTTTAAATCGACTTTTTTCAATGATTGAATTTTTAAAAAGACATGGTCATAGGATCCGAGTTGTAAATATTGTAAATGCATGTTGGAGGTCGTAAACCTGAAAATATATTATCGATTATTGCATACCGTACCAAATCTGTATTTTAAACGAACTAATCGGAATGTTTATCTTCACTAGACGTTTGTAGTATTTATATATATATATATTTAATAAAAATATATATAAACTGCTCGTACCGGAAACACTACTGTATAAATTATCATAGTCAAATCCAGCACTTTGAAAAATTCGATAATTTCACATTATTTAGCACAGACGAAAATAATTATAATTTCATATCTTTATTCGAATTTCATACTGAGCGAAATCGATCTTTGAAAAAATCGACCATGTCTCTGTTGCTCGATCGAATTTAACGACGACATAGCGTTGTGATATATTTTCACACATACCAAAACGTCGTTTCGAACTCATTTCTTCTCGAATCTTCTTAAGTATCTTAATTGGTCAATACTTCGTTCTTTATCTGTAACAGCGCTTTTCTTATTATTATTCAAGTATGGTTGTTGTTAAAAATATTTTTTTTGTAATACCAACCGACGAGAATAAAATATAACCATTTGTAACTGCAACTTTCGTGACGTTTTGCTTCCTTTACGTTTCACAATTTGTCCCTACGTTCTTAGTGGACAAGAAGAAGTCATTGACATTAATATTTAGGGCGTTTGAACTTCCAAAAAGCTGTTTCACAAAAATCTCAACCCCTCGGCTCATTTAGTTCGGTTTTTTCTTTAATTTAAATTTTATGATAATGATGGATATTTAAAAATTGTTTCAGGCGATGAAATTTTTCACTTGAAAAAAAAAAAAAGATCGAAATCATCTCGATTTTGGACACCACTCTGTATACGCGAGGCCTTAATCCAATTAGAGAATTTCCTTTTCGTTTTATATCTTCGAAATGATGAAATTTTTCGAGTAATTACAATAAAAGTGGAAAAAAAAACAATTTGAGAAAAATTCTGGCACTGATACAAAAATTCAAAGTTTCATTTCAAACCGGTCCGGAGTTACGTTCTATTTTTTTACTACCCTGATTGCCCAGTCGAAATCGAAAAGAACCCAAACAAGAATAACGCAAAAAAAGCTTGGAACCAGTGAACGTGACAAGGTCAGCGGATACGTTGAAAAAAAATGCTGGCTGTTCGGTCCCTGGAGCCCGAGTTGAATTCGACTTATTTTTAAACTTTATTTTTTTCTTCTTCAGGGTTTTTTTCGTAAGTGTTGAAAAAAGACATGGCTTCTTTGTAGGCCCATAAGATTACCACACAGAATAATGTACAACCGGGAGTTCGCGTTGCGTAGGGGAATCACCGACGCGCTCGTGACTCCGAGGAATTTGCCATTTTTGGACCTTCGCCAAAAACTAACTCTTCGCTCTCGTTCTCGAATAATCGAGCTTATACACATACATATCATTATATACATGACTATAAAAATTTTAAAGCCACACAAATTCTCGCTCGATTCTTGCTCGCCGGGTTATAATACGATAATATACATATTTATATCGATACGCAGCAAGAGAAGTCGTATCAGCTCAAAGTGTAAATGGAAAATATCGAAGCTCCTCTCGAGCATCATCGTCCATTACTCTCGTTTCAGAATAGACGTTCGAAAACGTTGGAAAAAAAATTGTATAAATGCGATTACGAACAAAATGAAACAATTGCTTCTCATTTTTTGCAATTAAATAAATAATTAATTTTCTACTTTTATTTAATTTCATGCATTTTAGTGATAAGTTTTTTTTTTTTGTTTCAAAAAAATTTTCAAACGTTTAAATAATAATTTTTTTTAAATTTCATTTTCATAAAACGGATTGTGCTTTACAAAGATTCTCTTCGAGGAGCTGCTTTTTGATATTAAGTTAGAGCAACAAATTTGATTTTGAGTAAATTAAATTTTTATTTTCTTCTCAAACGCTTTTTGAGCCTTTTTTCCCCAAGACTCGAGAAACATGAACGCACATATTTGTCGTTCTAGTGAAAAATAAAGTGTGCCAGGGCTCGTGGGGAAACAGAAGGAAAATATTTAAGCTCGACGGTCGAGAAATCCAAATGATATTTTTTTCTTCTTTCGTTTGTTGAAATTTTGGGTAAAAGCTTTTTTTCGCATTCTTTTACGTCCAAGTTTTAATATGGTACATCCACCGTTAGCGTTTAGCACTAATAGGTCGTCGAACCTTGGCCAAGAAGCTTGAAGAACGCTCCCTCTTGTGTCGCTCGTTTTGCCCCAGTTCTGGCTCTCGAGAAGAAGCCATTGAAAAAAAAAGAGAAACAAAAAACACTCCCACGTTATTTCCCAATGCGTTTTGCAAAGAGACTCCGATGAACAATTCGAGAAAGTCTCCAAAAAATGTCATGCAGCTCGAGACTAATAATTCACTTCAAACAATACTTTTTCTTCGAAAGGTTTTTTTTTTGCTCTCCAGTTTTTTGACTCGCTATATTATGATTTATTGTTTTATCTCCAGGAGCGTAAATATTCTTTTTGCATTTGAATAATTTATGGGAGATAAATATTCATATTTATGACTTTTTTTATCCGAATATATATACGTCCCATGTGAGAGAAGAAAAGTATTCTCGGTTGTCACATTTTTTTATCGAATCCACATCGTGTATAAAGAAAGTTTGTATTTCCGGATATACTTCTCTTCTTTGCGAGGAGATTTCGAGGGCAAAAAGCGCCAGCAGAGATCTATATCTCGATCGAGCAATAAAAATAAGCAATTCCTCAAGAAAAGAGAATCCGTAAAACTTTCAGATAAAAATTCAAACCTCAAATATTCTCAAAAACCAAATAAAAACATGCTGGTCGTTGAGCGTCATTGAAATGTAAAATAATAAAATAGAAAACAACGATTTATCGTAAAATATGAAAAAATTGAAGAAAAAAAATGCACAATAAAAAAGATAATTGCGAAAATTTAATGACGAATTTATTTTAGTGGATATCGAAGATGGGTCATGGAAAATTGGCGAGATGAAGGAAACCTCATTTCTAATGCAGAAGGTCGTTTATAACTACTTGCAATCTTCACAGGTTCGACCCACAACGTTTTTTTTGCTCATTCTCAATTTTAAGAATTTATATTTTCTATAATGATCTCTTGTCTCTGGTCGTTTACAAGTTTCACGGGGATGAGCCGAGGAAATTGGCTCTCCTGTCGTCTCTGTCTTTTCTGTCGGTGGCGTTGCCAAACTCACGATCATCGTTCGTGTCTATATGTACACACGAATATATGACAGACGCCTAAATATATGTATAGTCTTTCGTCCGAGGCCGCAGTTTCTTCGCGTTATACATCCCGCCTATTTATAAGTTCGAGGGTCGCGGGTTAACCTTGTCCGACGTGGACCGCAGCGGATTTCTGGGCGCCTCACCTCATCATCGCTCGTCACTCTTTCCCGTTTCTTCCATTTTTTTTCTTCTCTCCCTTTCCACGTGATTCTCATGTGAATTCGATAAGTATAAAAAATACATACGCATATGTACATTTATTTACATAACATAAGGGTCTGTCTCTCTTTACAGGTAAAACGAGAATTCTCTGACGAAAGTCTGAGACTAGTTGACAGGAGAAAAAATCCTGTTTTCCGGTTTTCTTCACGTTCGGGAGCTGGTGAATTCAAGAAAATTTATTGTCCGTTGAAAATTTTTGGAAAGATTGTTCATTAGTTTCCGAACGAAGCTTTTCGGTGATGGGATTGTCAATTTTTTTAAATTGCACTGAAAAATCGAGATTTTTCGAATTTTTTATCGATTGATTTATTTTTTGAGCGTGTATGTTTTTTTTTTTTATTGAGCTTGAGGCGTATTGCGGAATGGAATGAAAAAAGAGCTTTAGAAATTAAAAAAGCAATTATTTATTATTTCAAGAGGAATTTTCATCGGTGGAAACGTTCGTTCGGTTCGTAGAGGATGAAAAAATTCTCCGAATTGTTTGACAAACGTTTTAAAGGTTGAAATAAACCAACGAGGGAAAAGAAGAAATAAATGTAAAAAATAAATACGATGGTGGCGGATCGAGCCCTTAAAATTCAAAAGATGAATGGAGGATGAAAAAAAATTAAAAGAAATGCGCGTAAGGGCTCGCAGGAAAAGTGAAAAGAGTCCCTGACCGTAGTCAAGAGCCGGCAGCGCATCTTTTCATTTGTATATATCAAACGAGGACAGGTTTTTGTTACAAAATATACAGGCACGAGGCTTACCAGTTGTTTTTTCTGCGGCTTCCGTCAATATTATAAATTTACACGTGATGGGAGGCATTTCGAGTGAAATTTTCACTGCGAAACTCCGTCCCATTCGATATACGATCGTGTTTATAAAATTTCGTAACCATCAACAACAAAAAAAACGAGTTTTTCCACATTTCACTGATTTTTCCATCTTCACAATCCATTGAATTTTTTCTTTTTTCCTGCATATGTAAGAAATTCAGAAAAAATCAGAATCCAAGGCATTCAAACGCTTTCGTCAACGGAATAACGAAGTTTTCTTCAACGCGATCATTTGTGCTTTGGATTTCGATTTTGTTTTATTTTTGAAAAAGCTCATTAAAATTTTTGAATCGTGTCAAAGTTTGACACGTACATTTACACGAGTCTTTTCATCCCCTATTCACAAAACTCAAACTCCTTTTGTACTACCGACACATTTCCAAAAAGACTCTCCGCCCATCATTCCCGGATATCGCGATATTCGAGAATGATGTACTTTCTGGGCTGGCGTGTCTCCGCATGTGCAAAATAAACACGTGCGGACTCGACACTGTGATTTTTTTATTTTCGTACACAGATGGGTGAATCTGTAATCCACAGGGAGTTGAAAAAATTGGTGCGAATATGGAATGGGTCATAGAGAATCGATATTTTTTTTTTTTTTATGGGCGTGTTGATAAATAAGCAGAAAAATCAAATAATTTCTTTGATACACAATTATTTATAGTGAAAAAAATTCAATTTCCGGAATTTCGAACTGATGGCAAGTTTGCATCAGCTTCGTGGTCAAGAACGTAATAGTTGAAGACGCAGTGGTGGTAAAGGCCGCTTTTTATTTTCATGTTTACAAAATAATTTGCTATTCGAATTACAGAAAAAATCGAGCCACCGCGCGTAAAATTTATGAGTCCCGGAGATTCGGGGTTCGGACAGGAGCGCCATGAATGAAACGGACATTGATTGATAAACTCGAATCGACGAATCGTCGGTGAAAGTATTGCGACGCAGTGCGAGATCGACATCATAAAAAAAAACCGAGAAAAAGAGCCGAAAAACAGGGTCGGAAATAGGGGGTAATAAGGATCGAAAAAAAAGACAAGGAAGCGAGGAAAAGAAGAAAAAACAAGGAAAAGAGGAAATTTGAGAAAAAATCGAGTAATTTAAAAGGAAAGACGAAAAAGTATATCGACAGCTAAAAATGCGAGGAAGACTATGAGTGATTTACGTCAAAATAGAAATAGACAGAGAGAACAGAGAAAAATAGACGGAGAGAAAAGTGATATCGAAGGGGCCAAGGGAGAGATAACGGAGGGAAAAGTAGCAAGTATGCGAAAGAAGGTGGAGAAGAAAAAATGAAAGCGAAAGGGACGTGAAAAAAATAAATGAATGCAGGGAGAGGGATGAAAAATAGATGAATCGAGATTAATTGTCGATTATGTCTCGATCAAGGCAGAAATACAGGAGCAGCGTAGGAAGCGAAATAAAATTGAAAAAATGGGCGAGAGTGAGAGAAAGTTATAGGACGGTCCAAATTAGTACCAACTCGAAAATACGTAGCGGTTTCGCGGGGTAGGATAGATGAAGGTGAAAAAGCACGGATGGAAGGCTCACAGACAGCATCCGTGGCGGATCGTCGAGCACCGGGTTGGTAGGAGCGTGAGAGAAACACAGACGGAGAGAGAAAGAGGGAGAAAGAGAGAGTGAGAGCTTAGGAGCCACGCCCTCGCGAGGAAAAGCTCTCCCCCCCCTCCATAGCCGAGCGCATGCACCCCCGCGCGCAACGGCGACGTTGAATATCTCGCTGGCAAAGGAACCCAGTGGCCGCCCACCCATATAGCCAGCATCCTCAACGGCAAACCGCGCGGACGCCGTCGCCGTCGTTCGTCGTGGTCGTCGTCGTCGTCGTCGCCGCCGCCGCCGCCGCCGACTACGAGGAGGAAACCGAGAGAAATAGAAAGAGAGACGAAGAGTGGAGAGAAGAGTACCGGATCGAGCGGCCTCAGTCGTTTCGACGAGCTCGGCGGTATTTGTACGTGCTGTCCTACACGATCCCCGAAATAACACGCGCGGTTCCTATCCGCTGCTGGTACTTCAATTATCCTCCCTTGACAAGAGAAACACGAGAGAGCCCCCCCAATAGAAATTTTCCAAAAAACATAAAACACAAAAAAAAAAAAACGAAAGTCAAAAAGACATAATGACAATGACATGTTTCTCATTGATTTGCCATTAAAATCTAAATTCTCTTATCAATTTATTTCTTATCTGCTCTTCCCTTTCGTTTTATCTTTGCTTACTTCACAGCATCCTCAACTACCGTAAGAATTCAGCCTCGTGAGTCTCGATCTTTGACGCGCGTGCTCTCTCCTTTCTCTTTCTCTTGCTCTCTCGCTCTCGGCCCAACCCCTTCTTTATCATTTTTGTCATTTTCATCCCTCATTCTCGTCCCATATCCTCCCCTCTCTTACTTCCCCCTTTTACGACCTCTTACTTTCAGTTTCTTTGGTTGTTACTCCTCCCCTCGCGTGTAAGTGCAATACTCACAGGATTTACGTCGTTCGTGAGTTTTAATCCTAATTAGGAAGTGAAATTAGCGTGTCCATCGACCTGTGTGCTCTTTTGTTCCTTCTTCGCAACGATTTATCATTCGTTAATCCCACGAGAGACCTTGCAACATCGAATTCAAAAATAAATCCTCTTAGGATCGCATTTTATATTTTATTTTCTAGTCCCGAGCCCTTAAGGAATTACCAAGTGAAAAAAGTGCCAATTTCTACATATACATAGGTGTATAAATATATATGTATACATGCGAATCGTAATTAATGACCAAGTGAGAAGAAAAGGTCGAATTATTCGTGATTCAGTGAGATCAAATGTTTCACCAACGACGAGGTGATTCAATCGACTATTTTTTCATTATTTTTTCAACGATGTTTCATTGAACAACAACTGCTATTTTTCCTGCGTGAACAAAGTGCAAAAAGTCCCGAGGCTTTATTGTTGTTTTTCCTGGCGATCGATCATTTCGGCTTTATGGGATCAATCGTGAACTTATGATCGTCGATAAAGTGATTTTTTTTTTTTTTACCATTCGTCGTCGATGCTCAGTGACCACGGTCAATCGCCGGGCCACTACAGCCCCTCATTCACACTGGTAAGCCTATTTTTAATCACTGACATTCTCACTCTGAATTTCAATTCATCCTTCGATCCAGAATCTTCATAATGAGACATTTAAAAAATTTGTCTCTCTTGTTGCTGACAATATTTTTTTGGCAACTATGTCGACGTCAAATCAAATTTACAAAGATATCGAGTTTGATATTCTAGTTGCGAATAATAACGCATTTTTTTTTTCTAAGAGGTTGACTTTTCATTACGAACGAATTCGTTTAAAAAAAAAAACATTATTAAAATTTACAAAATTTAGTCGAACGTGAAATTTAAAAAAATAATAAAAATTTTCTGCTGACGCGAAGTCGTAGGAAGATTTTGACGCGGATATCTTTGTAGCTGGTAGGAACGTACAGCGTATCGTTGTAACGTGCCCATGAATATCGTGTCAGTGACACGTGCTAAGCTCCACTATTTTTACGTGACTCGTTGTGGAAGAGCACTGCCAATTTATTGTCATAAAACAAAAGGGAAACATATATATTGATAGTTTATTATTTTATACACTTGATATTTATTTCTGAATGACGTGGGTCTTTCCATACATTCGAATGACCAATGTATAGATATAGAAATAGATATTCACGAAATGTGAATATATGCGAAACACACAGAACGTTGAGTCCATTGTAAAACGAAAATATATTCAGACTCAGTCTTCTCGTGAAAGCGATTCAAACTGCGCTCCTCCTATTTTTAACTTATCCAAGTATTCACGAACGCTTCAGCCCAATTTCAAGGTCACTTTAATCGAATTTTCGATAATTACAAATTGATTGGCGATAATTGGAATATTGTAGCGGTTAGTGAATAATTCATCTTTTATATTTTCCCGTCCCTCGTACAAAGTAAAACAAAGTTTAGTTCACAATGGCGAATATTGAGAGAATAAGTAAAATCATTAAGATTCATTTATTTAATTAGCCAATCAGAAATTATTGCGTTAATATGAACAATTTGATCGACAAATTGAGAAGAAAAATGGAGGATTCATGAAATTATTTATATTTTTCAATCAACGAGTAAGAAATTATGAATTCAATTGATAATTTTATTAATTAATCCGAGCATTGCGTCGGAAGTAATAAATTTAGCATAAATTTCAATTGCAAAGAGATCGCTGATGAAAAGAGGAAGATTCATAATCTGTATTCGTGACGAAGATGGAATTGAAGCCGCGCGAGGGGAAGAAAATTTGAGATACGGAGACACTTTTCGTTCTGAATCCCAAAGAAGAACTCTCGAGGATACTCTCGAGCGTTCGTCCGGTATACGCTTCAATTTATTTATACACACTATATCGACGTAAATGCGTTTATATATCTCACTGGATTTACCCTAAATCTCTCCATCCAGTATTTTCAACCAGGCCACACTTGCACACATATTTGGGTAGTTACACACATATATGAAGATTCTCGGGAGCGAAGGCAGACGTGAAAGGCTTTGAAGGCTTGATCGGAATGGAGTTTCGTAAAATTCATCGTGTACTTCAGATAAAATACTATTTCCATTTGTATAAATACTTGTTGATCCATTTTCCACTGCTTCTTCAAACAATTCGATTAAACAGAGAAATAAATATTAATTTTCCAACGTTCCTGACAATCATTCGCGACATCATTTCCTGCCATTGACCTCAGTGATTAGTTTAATTTTTCGCCTCGTCAATGAACGATGAAATTTTTTATTCAAACTAAATTTGACTCTCATATTCTCGACTAAGTAGAAACGGGCAGCAGAGGTTTTCATTATTCTCGGGAATAATAGGAGTAAGTAGAAGGTTCCGTAGGCGGAAGGACGTGCAAGCACAGAACACCCGGAGAAAGTTTTGAGTTCTGTGCGCCGGAGGTAAATGCAACATCACCGCGAAGTTAAGTGTTACGTGCCGTATTCACTGACCACCCAACTAAATTTTAATTCAATTCTCATGCAACATTCTAATTGCTCACTACTATTGCTGCTGTCTGTATATATGTATATACGGACGAACATGACAATGATTGTGTTTGTTATTCATTATCCTGGTTATTTGTCGGCTCAAGTTAGTAAATATTGACAGGAAAGAGTCTTAATTATGCGATTATGTTGACAATTATATTTCTCGATTCCAACTATCGTAAGATTCGCGTTCAAAATTTTCACGATTAAGTTATTAACATTTCAAATGTTATTCGAGAAAATTACAAACCCATTCTCTTCTCGTGGTATTTTCCTGAAATTCAAGATTCCAGGGACCATCTTGGAAATGAGAATTCAGACGTTTTGAATAATTCTCTATGGTCACCGAACCCTGGAACAAATTGCTGACAATGAGTCCCTCTGGGAAACACCCCAAACCGAAAAGCTTCGGGCCAAGGATACAGCTTCCGACTTGACCCTCATAAATACTTGGGATTGAATCAATTAATTGCGTTTATTTTTTAAATATTTAAATATTCTTCGAAACCACAGCTGAAAGTTTCATTTATGAGACTCGTTTTAAATCTCGCTTTGGAACTGATGAGAACAGTATTGGATGGAAAATAATTAATTTGAAAACTGTTTTTTTAATTGGCGAAGATTGAGAGAAAAATGAGTCTCACAATAAAAACTTTGGCCGTTCGATTGCAGGGAAAACTTTTAAATTAAATGGTAATGGATCGAACCAATCGTCGATATTTATGAGGCACGACGATCGACCAAATTCGAAGTATATATTAAGTAGTATTTTTCCAAACCAACAAAAATTCATCGTATTCGCAAGAATAATGAAAAAACTTGGTAAAAATTATTGTATAAAAATGATTTCATAAAATCAAGTCCAATTCTCGAAGCTCGTCCTAATTTTATTTTCTGCCAGAGGTCGTCGAGAAGATGAAGCAATTTGCGTTTGAAAAGGCTCGAACTAAACATGATAAATTGTATTTGTGTCATTGTCATTTTTCTCATTGTATATTCTTCTCATTCGCTCCTCTCTTTTCTCTCAATTTCCGCACCACCGCAATTCCCGGGGTTTCCGTAACTCATTCTACTCCATTTTCACATCGTTGCATCGCCATTATTACATTTATTTACGTGTTTCTACCCTCGGCCTTTCTCGCGTCGACAGAACCGTCTCAGGTCGCAAAAACCATAATTTCGTAACATGGAGCCAATTGCGAAATAATTTGTTACCGATCGAGATTTCTCGCTCTTAATAAATGCGTCTATGATATTTTTTCGTTGTTGTTATAAAGAACGATACTCGAGAAAGTACATGTACAGAGAGCTCCCGTTATTTAGGTCGAACCAAGAGTTCTTTCCCCTCATATGACACTGCATGACGACATGATCCAACAACAGAGACAAACATAAAAGATCCATATGTCGTTGACCGTAATGCACCTGAGCACTCTAGACTCTCGTATTGTAAAGAATTATAATAATAACCATAACAATAATTCCAATCGGTCTTCAGTCTCCATAAGCAAAGTTGATATAAAAATAAAATCAAAATTTCACAATAAACATGCAAAAAAAAAAACGAATTAGTAAAAAACAGTCGAACGATTTTTTATTGTGATGAGTTAACGGAACAATAAAATGAATCATCACATTTCTTTGATCTCTTGAGGGACAACGCCGCGTACGTCGTGAATAAAAAAAAATTATGAAACTTAATAAATAAATAAATGGCTGAATGACGTATTCGCTCAACTGCGCTGCACAACGTGACGTACTCATCTCTGATAATTGTAACCAGTTTAATTACTCGCTAATTAGTATTCAATCGAAAGTTTGATTTCGTCAAATGATATGAGCAATTAGTAATGATTTCCCTAGTTCGGGGTAATAATTACTAATGTGACTAAGCGTTGTATTGTCATTGACAGATACGAACATCAATCGCCAACAATAGCTCATCAATTAGTGTCAAATCGTGGCTCATTGTTTTCATTCATTTAAATAATTGCCTTTGCGATTGGATATATATTGTGCGTGTAGAAATTGGGCAAACCTGGCGTGTAGAGAACGATAAAAACAAAAGTTTCCATTGATGTATATGAAGTACGAGCGAACGAGAAAACGGGGACGGGGGAGAGAGAGAATTCGAGAGAGCTCGCCAAGTTGTCGATCGGCTTATTTCCATCGGTGTCTTATTGATCGCGAACGTGTTTGTCCTTTCAGCGAAAATAAAGCCAACAGCTTATCGTACAAACGTCTTTCGTTATTCGGACTTGAAACTCGAAAATTCATTTACATGGGAATCCGACGAAAACGTTTGATTATTTGCAGAATTCCACACGCGCTTTTATTTTTGACGGTAACTGTAAGAGCCAAAAGTTTCTAGCAAAAAATGTACCGGCTCGAATCAAACCGAGTTCTCTGAATCTATTTACCAGCTTTTCAAAACGATCTCATTAAAGTTTATTCGGCCCAAAAGGAATGAAGTTTCGCTCTTTTCAGATTTTAATGACTGCAGCTCTCGAATAATGAAGTAAGACTCGTTAGAACGTCTTGGACTCGAGTAAATATTGCTCTTTTTTTTGGGACTTGAAAAAACTCTGTAAAAGTTCGATATATTCGAAATTTCATTAGAAAATGAAAAATACGAAAAATATTTATGCAAAAATGAAAAAATTGACAATATTTCGTAACTAAACTGTTTCGACTCTTATTGAATAATTGTTTTTCCTCATTGCAGATAAATAATTGAAGGCCAAGGGCTGAAAAAACAGCGGAATGTCGTCTTTACGGACGCAATCGAGTGGTGCGGGTGGAGTCGTCGGTTTAAGCAGCGTAGGATCGGATAGAACCGGTGGCGCTTCAACCGTGGCTGGTTCCCACACTCATTCCCATTCTCACAGGAAGCACCATCATCACAGAAGCAGAAGCGCACCGAGGACACCGGATAAACCACCGAGGAAACGTCATTTAAATCCTGGCCACAGTCTCGCCTCGATTCCGAGTCAAATAAAACTTTCCATGCTGAACAGTGGCCTCATATCTTTTGGTAAGCTTTTTATTTATCAATATATAAATAGTAGTTCGTGTCTCGTACGAAACGAAAGCGAATGGAGATAAATAGAAAAAATTTTTAAATATAATTCCTTCACTTTTTTCATCATTCCATTCGAAAAAAGTTCAACCCCACCAAGTTTTTACCCGCGAATCGATAAACTTTGATAACGGCCTCGCTGCAGCGTAGAAAAAAATGTAAATTTTCCAGACCCTCGGGCCAATTGTTTCCGAAAAACTGGCAGCATTTTTTCTCAACGAGACAAAAATGTGATAGGATGAAAAAAAATGTAGTTCAACATACGCGCACGTACAGAAGCAACATATTTTTTTATGGCAAACCATGACACGTTCTGGTACTTCTTTTCTCGCCCTTCTCGCAAATCTCATTACGATAAGACCTTGTCTCCCGTATATGAGTCTTTATAGTTCGAAACAAGCACATACGATGAAGAATAAACTGTGCGGTCGGGAGACGAATAAAAATTTGAATGGCAAATTTGGCTTGTTCGTTGAAGCGTTGAATTTCCAGCAGGGAAACGATGCTTGCAAAATCGTTCATTTTCATATGTATTATCAATCTTTTTTGCTTGAAAAACAATTTCCATATTATTTATGAAAAATCACGAATATAAAAAGGAACTTGAATTGATTTCGAAATAAGCAATACATTACGATTTTGTCACTAACGCGAAGGATCACGAACTAAATTATAATATTTTGCAATTTATTGCATTATATTGTTTATTAAAACTTTATTAATAAACTTTCTCATCGTCCAAGAATTTACTCATTGGAATTTATTTGCCGAGTCCATTAAAGTTGTTGAACAAACAATTTTTTGTTCGAGTAAATTTCGTCAGTCTTTTATGGAGTCTCCAAGTATGAGAGTGGGTTCGATATGTTGGTAGTTTGGCCAACTGGAGCGAACGGAAAGCGGAGGTGGAAGCCCATCTCTTCGATTTGGTTATTTATCATCCGAAGATGATATTCACTTCCGTGGTTATTCCATTCGTAAACTTACTAATGCTTTTATATATGTACGCTCCGAGGCATAAATGTATAGAGTCGTGTGCCCTTTTCCTATCAGCGTTTCGTTCATTGAGCACGATCAATTTTGTTGCCTCAATTCCGACAGTTGGAGGAGACGCAGAGTTATGACGAAATAAAAGAAAGGACATGCCAATCTTGTTTTCGTTCCCATAATTCCTTCAGTCCCTGCGCACGATCACAAAACTTCATCCCCTCGTTCGATTCCCGCTTTTTTTCGAAGCGTACGAATATTTATATGTCTCTCACCCTTGCCCTCATCCTTTTTGTCCTTCGCACAATTGACCATGATATTTCATTTATCCCGTTAACCCTTCGATACTCAAGAGGCTCGATGTCCGTAATATTTTCAGGAGGCTCAATTGATCGACGCAACTTTCTTCGTCTCGGATCAACTCATCGTTCATCTCGCCTATCGTCACTTTCTTCACTTTTCTCGCAATGTTTATTTTTGTTTTTTTTTGTATTTCATTGACTGAAACTCGGTCCAGACATCTTGACATTGAATTTTGAAACGTGCTGTAAGCGCAAGATCGCTCTGTGGAGATCGACGAAACGACCGAGACGAAATTTCCATTACGTCGATTGAATTCTGGTATGATGTAGTTAGGGTCTTCACTCGGGGGTAATAAACTCTCTAAAAGCCTCAAAAGAGTTCTTTGCGACGGAAGCAAACCTCCCGGGATTATTTATCTTGCGGCGTATGCCCTTTTTTCACTTTGCCATCTATATCGCGATGTAAATATACGTATACGCGCTGAATGCATGATATTTTTTAAATAGTTTGTATTTATAAAGCGCGCGGAAGATTTAGGTCAAGTCCTCTCCCTGCTGCACACCCGTCGAGTGTCAAGAGTCCTCGACATTAGTGGTTTTCGCACGTGCCAACCATCTACCGCATCCTCGGGATATCATCGATAATAAAAACGAGAACTTAAATCTCTGATGAAAAGAGAGACGTGCGAGATTTGTATAAAAGCGTTCGTTACATTGACGCATTCGTGCGTCGACACTTTTTGTATATTGATCGGAATTCATTGTCACAAATTGTCACAAAAATCGAGCAGCACGAAGTAAAAGTAGAGTTAACGAAAGTTCTGCGTCATAATCGAAATAGCGATTTCTGTGGAGGCTCCTTAAAATATATATTCCGATCGATATTGTTAATGAAACGGTGTTCCCAGGGACCGGTGAAACACGTGAATAAGATAGGAATCTATTGGCTCGTCAAACACGCCATTTACAAGCGAAATATTCAGTCTCGATCTTTTAACTGCGCCCTCTGGCGGATCAGTACATTTTTTTTTTTCAATTAGAGTTGCTGGTTCGCAGAGCAACATTCGCTGACGGTGTAATTTGCTCAAAAAGTGACAAATTCATTTTTCATATTGAAACGAAAAAGTTATGGGAATCTGAATGAAAGCACAAAAAATATACCTTCGCCAAAGTTAAGAAGTTAATCTGCGCGGGTCTCACTATTGTGACGAGAATTCCAAGCCGAAGGGCTGGAGTTTTCGCCCCCAGTAAATTTCAATTACTTTCTCATTACTTTCTTCCTCACTTAATTATTTTAACCTTCTCGGAGTCCCTGAACCGAGGGGAAAAAATTCAAAGTGGCCTGGGGTATTTTCTTTTTCTTCGACCTTTCGTACGTTCGATTTGAATGCTCGCTGAACGAATACACGAGGAGGTTTGAACGAGTAATCGACGACCCTCCATTGCGAAAAAACAACAACAAACATACAAGTTTTTTCTTGTCGATTGGGAGGACGATTCTAGCAGGGGAGTGAGGGAAAGCAGTAAAGTCATCAACGGGTCTTGTGGATCGAGATTCTATGCTTTCTCATTATCGATAAAGTTCGAAGGAGTCATATATACGTCGTATACCCACGTAGTATAAGTCTCTCATCATCACATTGTACACATATATCTCGAATCGTCGTGCCAACGTTCTAAAGTGCTTGCTATCGGAGAGTATCGATTACGTCAAGATGCCTCTTGCCCTCTTCCCCTCTCACCCTCTCTCTTTCTCTCTCTCGCCCTCGCTTTCTCTCGCTTCTGCCCCTTATTCGAATCCCTCTTCGTGCGAAACTCTCGCGGGTGCGAAAACCGAGGATGAGACCCAACACATGAGGTAGAACCGAAAGTCGATAACTCAGACTATATATACACGCTCTCTATTAAATAGGTACAATGGATTGTTTGGTGGGCTGGATGCTTTCATGCGTCATTCACTCAAATCACGAAGAAATATTCTTAATGAAGCTCTCCCCTTCTTTCTCTCTAATTGGACCGACGTTGATTACTCATTTTTCGTTTCGTTGAATACGAAGATTGATTTTCACGTCGTTGTAGTTGGTTTAATAAAATATTGAAGGAAATGCAATACCGTTTTCTGTCAAAAAAAAAAAAACTGACAAACGAATCGTTACAATCCTCTTTGTGCGGTGTCAACTTTCCAAAATATCGAGAAAGCGAGAAACGCTGCAATGAAAAAAGCTCTCTGGGTATGTTTTGTTTAGAATCCGTGGGTCTGTGGCGCCCTGGAGCTTATCCGCTCGCATTGGTTATGTACGGGTAATCTCTGTGTGCATACTGTTCGGATGATCGCTGATACTCACTAACACGTGGCTCTCAGCGGGTTGGAAAGTGCCCAAGTAGTCCAAGTGTGTCAAGGTGCGACTTTTACGCTTCACGTTCGAGGGTTCTTCCCTAGCCCTCGGTTCAAAGTCATCGCTACTACTTGTGTTTGCACACACACACACACACACATTATTTTGGTGTGTACACAATTTTGCGGACACCTGGTGCATCGTCGGATCTCGGTTAAACGACCTGCCTTTGCTGTGTCGTATTATTCGACGGCTTTGGAGTCGCATTTCTCGAAAGATGAAGCCCCAGCTTTCACGACTGGTTCGATTGTGCGATTCCCGAGAGATAACTCTTTGCGCATTTCCCTCCATAGCACCGTTCATGAAATCCAAACTAAACAGCGAGAGATAATCTAGCGCTCAGATAAGCCAAAGTTGACGAGTTCCGCAAGGGCGGGGCACGTCTCACCGTTGATACGATGGAACGAGATTGTTTAAACAATTTCTCGCTGATGGTACATCGTAGGAATGAAAATACCTGACGCCTTTCATCTCAAGAAGCAGATCGCAATCGATCAAAGTTTCGCAGCAAACTTTCGGACACATCTCGTGGATGTTGATTATGGAATGGAATATCGCGGTAATTTCATTGGCACGCCGGAAGCGAAGGATAAACATATACACGATGATAGGTATAGATTAGCTTATAGATTAGTTATGCAGCCTCAGTTTATCGGATCGATGTCACATGTTGGCGCCCAGGCTCCCCTGATTATATGGATTTTCATGCATGGTCCATTTAGGAATTAACTTACCGTCTGCCCCACTATATAAGCATTTTTCAGTCTCCTATAGCGTTCGGAACGTTTGAACATTCCGGTCGCCGTGTTATTGCCTCTTATTATATCACACGGTTCTGCCTTTTTCTTCTCCGTTGTCCCACCCTCCGCAGATGACAAGGAGAAGGCCATCCATGTATTTACCGAAAGATACATCAGAACCTATATAACCTCATGGTTACTATATACATACAACAGTGGCCCAGTGCATATCCCCGAGGAGGCACGTCCAATGCCAAGTAGGTCAGGGTGTCAACTAAACACTCGGGCTTTCTGCCTCCTCTCCTATCTTTCTCTATCTCTCACCCTGATCTCTCGCATCTCTGCTCCTACTTAGCATACATATACCGGATATGGGATCCCCGGTTTAGCGTCGCTGGGCATTCCGATCAGACACTCCTCCATATATTGTAAACAAGCCGCGTCAACGTTGTCACAACAGACAATATGTACAGCATCCGAGAAACTGTCATTTCTTTCATCAATTTTATTTTAAGGTAGTACTGTCGGTTTTATAGAATTACCGTTCAGAATTTAATAAAATTTGGCACAGTAGTAGATTATGATAAGAAAAAGATCCAATCAAATTTTCACGAGGCTATAGACAACTAGAAAAAAAATATTCGCAATTAATGGTTATTTCATGAATTTAACATCGATTTTATACATTTCATTGTATTTTACAATGAAAACTGTGATTTCTCCTAAGAATTCATAAGAATTCATTGTGAAATACGATGAAAATTGAGATTTCTCATAATACTCAATGTTAAATGTATATGAAACCCAAACAATGCTGAAATTTTGACTGGATCCTTTTCTAATCATAATCTACTGCTGTACCAAATTTTATTAAATTCTGAACACTAATTCTAAAACCGACAGTACTAGCTTAATCAAGTTGATAATTATTTTTCTGATATAAACTTTTTCTACGACGGAGACCAATTTCGTGAGGAAACATCAAAGTCGTAATTATTTTTGGAACTATTTTGGTCAAAATCATCAACGCTTTTTATTAGTTCGAAAAAAATGTTCCCTCGTCATACTGCTTTTTTGTTTGTTTTCATCGAGACTGAATTTTCGTAGCTTTCCTGTGATGCGTGCCTCATTCCGATCTTTGGCGGACCCGAATCAACGCCAAAACATCAGCAGCCATTTCCGACGATCTAACGTTATGATTACTTCTATATGTAGCACGAGGGAGAGATCTTGAAGCTCCGAAATAAACACTATTCTAGTTGAGACTCGAATTTTTCCGCCCTGCGTTTTTCTCTTATTCTCTTTTCGCACTCCAAGATTTTCTACGCTCGTTCCAATGCTATCTGAGTCTGACAGGCATTGCAGATGAAATGGAAACACGGGTATTCGCATTTTCTAAAATGACGAAAAATATATTTTAATTATTGAATTAATAATTGAATCTCTTTGAAAAAAAAAATCGTTCGACATTCAAACTCGTGTGTTTTTTCGATTTTCAGCGTCTGAAGAGCTCGGAGGAATTAGCACCACGTTGCCATCAGCGCCAACGGAACTTTCACAGTATCCCAAACTCTGTGATCTACGCAGAAAATTTCCTGTCCTTTACAGAGTGGAATTTCAGGTAAGACTTTTTTTATCGATCGTAGAAAATTCATGATTTTTCATACAATTCTATTTCTAGAGTTGATAAAAATAAATATTATTCGTTTCTGTTATCACGGAAATAAGATTGTATCGCTTTTAATATATAAAGCCACGGATGTAGATAGATTTAGTGTTAGTGCAGCAACCGAGGCAGACAGAAACGAAGAGGAAGTGAGAAATTCTCGTATCGTCTCGTGCCTCTTGGCACGTTGCTCTATTATGCCCTAGTGGGGTGGAGAGGAAAGGAAAGAAAAACCAGTGGCGACTCGGTGACTGCAGGACAACCAAGTTTTCGGCGCCATCGGCCGAGAATGACGTCTCAACGTTTTTTTTCCCACGTACATTATTATTATTATTATTATTATTTTTTTTTTTTATCGAGAGAGAAAGTCTCTTTATTCCTCGACTTCAATATCCAATCTATCAAACTCTCATCACGAAACCTATTTTTCTTCTTGCTCAATTACTTTTTTCTTACCGTATGATTTTTTTCTACGTCCTCTATATTTTTTCCCTCGTCTACCTCCTTTTTCTTCCCCCATGATTTTTTTCTTGTTCTATGAATTTTATATCTCGATCTATATTTTTGCGCAATCACCGAGAGCACAATTGTAGTCTTTGACCACAAAACTCGGGAGAGGAATCGACTGAAACGATCATCAACGAACGAGCCCGCCATCCACTCGCAAAGATTGCACTCATACTCTCCAGAGCCTGATGCTCTCTCGCCAACACAGCAAAATGTCCTCCTCGAAAAGTTTAATAAACCACACCAACACGCTCGATCGCTCTTGCGTGGCTAGTTGAAAATGAAATTCCATCGAGTAACAAGTTACCTCAACGCTTCCAGCCTCTTGCACTCACCCTCATACTCCTCATAGTTCTGAACGACAATGTTTTTTCACAATATTCACACTTGGCTTTTCAATTCTGCCACCTGATTTTTTCTTCTCGTTACACCCGATTGCTCGCGATTAATAGCGACGGCTTTTCATTCCCGAGTCTTTTATTCATACTTGTAAAAAAAGTGCGGGCTTTTGCTGAATTGGAAAATAATAGAAAAACAATTAAAAATATTTATAGAGCAATCTATATTTTGATCGATTGAATCATGCGAAATACTTTTTATACGAATCCTCGCAATAGTATTGAATCGCAGAAAATTGGTAAAAATTCAAATCTTCAATTTAATCGCACTAAAAAATTTTTCGACCTATTAATTTTTATTTAACAAATTTTCATGCTTGTTGAAAATTAAAAAACAATTTGCAAATTTCAATTTACAGCGTTTTTTTTTGTTTTTGCATATAAATGATATAATTTCGACAAATTTTCTAGAAAGAAAAGAGGAAGTACAGATTTATACACAATATCTTACAACGTTTGGAAAAAATAAAGCCGCGGTTAAACGATTTTCCTAAAAACTAAGATTTTCGTAAAATTCGAAAACCCATAAAATTTAAACCGTTCAACCGATATTTCTCACATTCAATACCAACCTTCCTATTATGATATTCTATTTATAAAAAAAAAAATTGATAATAAATCTGAAAATTTGCGCAAGTTAGAGCGATTACATCCTTTTTTTGAAAATTTCAAAATGCCGTGAAATTCGTATTTTTCTAACAATTTCGACAAAATTCTCAGAGAACGAAGAGCTGATATAGATTAACATTTGTGCAAAACGGGAGCCCTGTAGCTCAAACAGTTCTCGAGTTATAAACATTTGAATTTTACAGTGCCAGCGCACACATACACACACACATCTGGACATTTTTTCTAGATATGATTTTTCGATGTTTTGGGACATTTTAAGCACATTGACATTGAAAACTGGAAAAAAAAAATTTTCACCGTCGCATAGCTTCCTCTATGAGGAAGCAAAAGAAATTCTCAAATACTGCGAGGGAATTGATGGAAAGAACGGGGCTGACGACTCCATACCATCGGCGAGCTAGTTCTTTTAGTTTTATTTATTTGTTTATTCTTTAAACTTCAAAGCAATGGAATCTTTTGCCTCTTTAGTTGCTCCAGAGTTATCGATTCTAGTTGGCTATTGTTTGTGACACCAACAATGCACCCCTAAAGCGAAGCAAGCGTATAGAGGGAGAACGGGCGGGAAAGCTGATGGCAACAACTCTTGCCACTTGAAGCTCTTTATTTTTTCGTTATCGTTGTCTCGTCTTTTTTTGTTTGTTTGTTTTTTTTTTTCTTCTTTATTTTTCCCTCTCAGAGCATCAAATGTCCCTTTGTGGCGACACTGTGAAACTCTCATTCAGGCAAAGGAACCGCACGGAATGTCATTCAGAAAGAATGAACAAGAGGGAGCAATAGAAACGAGACAAAGAGATAAAAGCCGGAGAGAGGGCAAGCGAGAGAGGGAAAGACAGAAGGAAAAGAAAAAAAAGGCTCTTTTTGATCACGTTGCATAATTTCTGGTACCGCTGAGAGGACAGTTCTCATAAAAGGCTCTCCATTACGGCCAGCCAAGTATCTCCGACCCTAAAATCGTCGTCCTGAATTTTTTCCCTCCGTATTTTCTTCTTTTTTATTATTTCATTTTTTTTTTATTTCAGTATCATCATAAAAATAACTTTTTCCTGAGCGTTTTATTGGTCTTGCGTTTATTTTCCTAATGCTTGATTTTTCAGGGAGTAGAAACTGCGACTAGCGAGATTTACGATTCCTCTATTTACTTGCAGTCACCGAGATCGAGATAAAATTTTTTTTACGATCCACCAAAATGGCGGCTTACGTTTGATCGAGCGAGTATCGTAGTCGCGTTGATCAAGTTCGTGAATTGCGTGATTGAGACAAAATGCTATTTCTAACGTTACGAATATTAATTACTAAAATAAAACTAAAATAAATATTAATTACTTAATAAAATGGTCGATCGACGATCAAAGTTTTCAGAATTAATAATACTCCCATTTTATTTTTACAGACTGCGTGTAAAGTCGAAACGCACTCGTGCAGACACGCACTCAAGCCCGCCAATAAAGAGAAGAATCAGAATCAACGTTGCATCCCATGTGAGTTTTGTATTATGACTAACTTTATTCTTCGTTGATGGAAAATGCAAAAAAAAACGTGAGGGAAACAGTCGATATAAAAAAAAAACGAAATTCAAACAAACTCAAACTTACTTCGGAAAATAAAGTAATATTAAAAACAAAAACTCGTGGAAATCAAGAGACGAGGAAATATTGCCAGAGTTTGCAAGAATTGAATTATTATTCCGAACGACTAATAATGGAAATAAAAAACAAGACTGGTGAAAATTTCCGCAGTAAAATTAATAAGACATGGGAAATCGTAAAATGACGTGTAAACGGACACAACTGGGTCGACGGAAGTTGCAAAGTTTGTCAGGAAAATGTTAAATTATGGGAATGAGAAAGACTGGTGGAAGGGACTCGAGAAATCGTCGGAAGTATATTATATATTCAACGTTTCCATTGATACATATAAGTTTCTCAACTTTGGTGCATGAGTCCAAAGATTGCCGCACGTGGCGAAGTTCGCGCGACCATTTCGGTACATAAACTTACTTATGTACACTACGTACATATATACACTGAGAAATATATATTATAAGGGCGATTCCAGAGTTCTTTGGAGAACGGAGCAAGATTGCAACGAGAGATATCGCGCGACACGGAAGGAAACAGCGATATACTCCGAATGAATAAACGAAATTGTGTCGTGTGACAGATTTGGGTCGAGCATTGCATTGCTCCCCCTAATATCTATATTACAAATCCCTCCAGGAATAATAAATCGAGCTTGCACAAAAGTTGAGAAAAAAAATCTTTTTTTTGCTCCATTCTACAATTTTGCCAAATAATTTTTTTGGCAAAGCTCTTTCCATCTTTTTTCGGTGTTTTTTTTTTTTTTTCAAAGAAATATGTAGATTTTTATAATTTTGCGTTCGTTTTACGATCGTGTGAATAATGATGCCAGGATTTTTCAAAATAATTTGCACAAAAGTTTTGTCTTCGACAAAAATGATTCTAGCTTCCGGGACTTTTCCAATAAAATGTGTAGCAATGCGCCATTTTGATGGAATTCGTTATTGCATAGCAAAGAGGTGGAGAGTTGAATAATCTTCGTTTAATTTCTAGATGACTATAACAGAGTCGTGCTGGACACGATAGAGGGACATCCAGACTCGGATTATATAAATGCATCCTACGTAGACGTGAGAAAATATTTGTTTCGTCGCTCGACGTTAAAAGTTCTAACTGGATCGACGAATAGAGAAATAACAATGGTGCTTTTTTTTTTTTCACAGAGTATTTTAAAACCAAACGCTTATATCGTGACTCAGGGACCTATCGAGACAACGGTAACGGAATTTTGGCGCATGGTCTGGCAGGAGAGAGCATCTTGTATAGTTATGTTAACAAAAACCTTCGATTTTATAAAGGTAAGTCCGTAGCTGAATCACGAAACAAATCCAGATTAACGTATAACTATCACAAAACGACTTTATTTAGGATTCTTTCAAAATTTTCTATAAACTTTCTTGGCACTAAAACTAACAATTTTCTCCTCTGAAGAAAAATTTTCTCCAAAATTTTTCCCATCTAAACGCGTGTAAATTGAAGTCACGTTTCTTTTGTTTTTTCTTGCAACATTTTAACGAAACGTGACTTCAATTTACACGCGTTTAGATGGAAAAAATTGGAAATTAAATATCTCAAATTCTAAACGTCAGAAAATTTTTCTTCATAGGAGAAAACTGTTAGTTTTGGTGCCAAGAACGTTAATACAAAATTTTGAAAGAATTCTAAACAAAGTTGTTTTGTGATAATAATACGTTAATCCGGTTATCCGGAATGTGACTTTTGCTTCGCTTCAATTTTCTTTCACTCTTCTGTTGTAATAAATGTTTAATAATATTGGTCACCGCGAATGCCAATATGAAAACAATTACGGAGGATTGTCCGATGACAATCGAGCTTTTCAATTGAGGAGACATTGTGAAGGCCTCTCTTGTTATTTCGTAACAGGTTATGTGTGTTCAATATTGGCCAGCGAACAAAGAAAAGGATGAGGAATATGGAGGCATCGGTGTTTCGGTACTCAAGGAAGAGGAGCTTGCCAATTTTCATATACGTACGATAAGACTGTACAAAAAGGATGACAAAGGGGTAAGAATATATTTTTATTGTCAAAAACACCAGTAACAATGCCGAGGAATCAAAATATTGCGACGACAATAACCCAAACACAAATAAACCCTAAAATAAAGTTCTTCCGAAAAATAATTGACGACAAAAATATTACAAGTAGAAATAATGGGATTTACTGAAATATCCAGCGACCAGATAATTTTGTAATTTCTCTGGAACGTCACACCCTTCAAAACAATGTGTTGAAAGATTTGATTGAAAAGCTTCAACAAAGTTATAGTTAGCTAGCGAATATTCGGAGATAACTTTGGTACGGAATCTCCAACTCGTTTGGTGGGGTTCTAGAAATAGTCATGAAACTACTCGGATATGATAACGCAATGTAATGGAATATACTGCGGAATAATGTCATGCGAAAAGTAATGTTTGTTGATTCAAGTTCGTTGGCTACTTGTCAGTTGTGGTGGTGGTGGTTGTCGGTAGAGCTTTTGAATAGTACATCGTCCTGTTGCGATGCACTATTCAAACGCTCTACTATTCAGAGCCGAGGGATATGTTCCTAAAACAAGGGAATGGAGGCTGGTGGACCGGACCCTTCGACCAGCACGTTGTACATGAAAAAGTCGTTGCAACCAGAATTGTTTGGAACTAAAGTACATTCATGAGTTACACTGAAAACCTAATTATTATCTAAAAAAAATAGTGTTTCAACAAAACTCGCTTTTCAGAGTATTCTCATGATGTCGTGACACTAAGATTTTATCCCGAGGATAAAAAACGACGAGTTTGTAGCGATAATGTGTTCGCTGGATATTTGACCCGAGGATTTTAGGTCCGTGGGTTTTTTTGACACCAAGATATTTCCAAACTGATGCAACCCCCGAGCCAAACAAAATTCATAAAATCGCACACGCACAACAAATGCCAACGGATTTCTGAATTCCATTGCGTAGCTCCGTCGGGCGGCTTGATGTTCGGGATATTTGGAAAATTTCAGTATGGGATTATTTTCACGTGGGATATCATTGCTGGGTTAATGTCGCTCGGAATATTTTGATCAAGCACCAACAACGATGTGACGCAATGTCTCATAGAATTTTTTGAAAATGTGGAACAAATTTTCTTGCTTGATTGAATGAACGCCAATTGCAAAAACAACAATAATAATAATGAAATCTAAATCAAACGGAATTATATCGATTTGCTGTCACGCCAGGAGGTCAGCGAGGAACGAACTCTTATCCAGTTTCACTATACCGAGTGGCATTCGCACACGTGCCCGTTTGGAAATGCTGTCCTCGAGTTTCGTAGGCGGGTCAGAGCAGTGGTTGGCTCAACCATCAAAAACGAGTCGGGTCCCATGGTCGTACATTGCAAGTGAGTGCGTTTGTTTACAGCTGGCCACAAAACTCTGTTATGGTTTGGAGAACATTTCTCGGTCCAACAAACACGAGAGAATGGGAAGTGGAGATTGGTGGACGAATGAGAGAAACAAGCATTGTTGGTTTTGATTTTTTTTTTCTTTAATGGGATTTTTCTGGTTACGACAGTGACGGCGGTGGACGTTCCGGGGTATATCTAGCTATCGACGCTAATATGGAATTGGCCGAAGAGGAGGACGCTTTCGACGTTTTCGGGTATCTGAAAAAACTGCGACAAAGTCGTCGCGGCCTTATAGAATCTTTGGTAAAAGAAAAAGGGAAAAATACGATGAGGAATTTCGTGATAAAATTGATAATCTGAAAACCGATAAGTTCATCTTATTTTTTGTTGCTCCATTTATCCAGGATCAGTACAAATTCGTATACGACACTCTCGAGGAATTTGTTATTTGTGGTGCATCGTGGTTCCCCGTTTCGGAACTTTCGCAACGTCTCAAACAGAAAAGTGTGAAAAATCCGATAACCAAGATGAACGAGTATCAGCGGGAATATCAACAGATTTGTAAGCAAACACCGCGGTTTACGATCGGCGATTGTGCCGGTGGACATCGTGCCGACAACAGGGAAAAAAATCGCGACGTTCTCGTCGTTCCACGTGAGTTCAATTTTTCTATTTCCTTCTAACAACTCCAAATTTTCCAATCTCCCATTATTTATATTTCAAAAATGAAATCGTTCTCCAAATTGTTCGATAACCACACAGCCGACAACTTCCGGCCGTACCTGACGAGTTTTCAGGGCAACAGTTTCACGGATTACATAAACGCGGTCTTCGTCGATGTGAGTATTTCGTCAATATTACGGATCACCGTATCAAAGTCGTAAATACGAGACGCGAGAATAATAAACTATGAATCATTGGGTTTTAGGGTTATACGAAACCACGAGAATACATCGTTACCGAATGGCCATTGAAACACACTTGCGGGGAATTTTGGTCACTGGTTTATGATTACGAGTGCGCTGCTGTTGTCGTACTTTGCGTACCGCCCCCGATGTCAACCAACTTTCCGAGCTTTTGGCCGGAGGGCCGACACTCAAAGAAATATGGTCCGGTATTTACGATAGATCATATTAGCCACAACCATTACACGAACATCAAGACATGGGTGAGTGAATTTGACGATAACTTGATTCGCTTCCGATATCGTTTCCGATGTTGAAATTGTTGCAAAATGTCGAAACAATAAATTTTTTATCTCGAATACGATCCATCGTTCTCTTTTTTTTTTTTTTCTATGCCTCGATTCCGCTATCGCAGGTATTCAGGATAAACAAGAAAATCGTCTCGCTGACTGAACTGATGGCCGGAGTGAAAGCCCCGCCGAAAACAGTGCAACTTTTCCAACTAACTTGCTGGCCAATGGGACACAAAGTGCCAACCTCGACCAACAGTCTTGTGGAACTAATGAATATGGTCGAAAGATGGCGTCAAAGAACGGACTATGGGCCAGTTGCGGTCGTATCGCCGGACGGTAGAAGCAGATGTGGAGTCTATTGCGCCGCAAATGCTTGCATAGAGCAGGTCATACAACACGGTGAAGTGGATATTTTCCAGGCTGTTAAAACTGTCCGGAGGCACAGACCACAACTCGTCGAAAACATGGCAAGTCATTTACAGAAAAACAAAAAAGAATCCAATGCCAAAATCGAAACACTAAGATTTGATTTTCAATGTTTCGTAAAAGAAATCAGAAAAGAAAAAAAAAACAAAAAAACACTGAAATCGCTATGATTTTGCTTCTTAGGTAAGTTGGGACTTTAAGCTCTCTCTCTGGCCACAAATGAGCCTTTGACGGCTGCTTCCTTTGAATTTTCTAGTCTTTACAGCAATCCTCTTAAAGCTTATTTTTCCACTATTTTGCATGCTCTCTTGATTTTTGTCCCTCAATTTGTTTCCAAGTCTTCGAACAGGTACAGAATCATTAATCAATTAATTAAATCCTCCATTACTGAAGGCTATAGCCTCGCTAATTAAAATGGTTTTGTCCCAAGCTTACTTATGGTTTTTCCCTCGCTTTTTATTCCATCAACTCCTTGCCAATGATGAAAATACGTGAAAAAGGAAGCAAAGTTATGGCAATTTGGACATTGCTAGAAAAGAGAAATGGAGTTTGTTGACTGATTTTTTAAAGAGTTTTGAATATAGTTAAAGTTTTAGAGTCTTAGTCGAGTTTCAGGGCTTGATTAGGCTTGTCGATTTGATTAGATAGTGGCATGACTTAACGCGGTGGCTCGTGGTGTTTTATTTACAGACGGAGTACAAATACTGCTACGATTTGGTGTTGCATTACGTGCTACACTATTTAAACAAGGACATGAACGAGAAGAAGTGAGAAAGCGAGTTGAGGGACGAGCTGTGGTTCATTGAATTCGGACGTGGCGTGGCTCTGCCCCTTACGCCGGAAGAGGCACCGGCGGATGGTGAACCGATTGTTCCATGCGCCCAAGGCAGAGTAATCGTTGAGACAGCGCGACAAGCGCCACCGCATTTCGCGACGTGTTCGACGTACAAGCGCGTGGGCCTGGACGACCCGGAGCAAGTGGTGATCGGCGGGATTCTCGGTGGGCTGCCTAATCGGGCGTTTATTCGAAACACCAGGAATCCGCGGCTGGTACACAATCGTCAACTTTCGACGATAGAGCAGCCGGATAGTCCTGCCACGAGACCGGAGGACCTCGGTGTCAGATCTTGGTACAACGAGCAATTTGGCACGACCGAGTCACCTTCGTCCTCGGTCGGTGGTGGAATTTGTGATCGAAGCTCGTACCCCTCATCGTCATCCAATTATCCGTATCCCCATGGAGACGGACGATCTCTGACGGTTGCTAGACCTAATTTATCCTTGTTCTCGGTAACAGGAAGTCGCGAAAGAGAGAGCAGTCTGGAGAGCAATGATACGGCGCCTGGTAATCGTTATGCAGCCCCTAGAAAAGCCTACATGGATTTAACCGACGCGATTGCTTTGCTCGACGAGACGTGTCCGAACCAGGAACCAAGTCCCTCATTAACACCGAGAACCCCGAGGACACCACTCACGCCATTTCCCCGTAGCAAGCGAGCGAGATCCAAGAGTAGCGACAATTCCTCCAACTACAGCAACGAGATAACCTCCGCTGAGCGTACCCTCGAAACCTCCAGGAGCCAGGAAAAACCTCAAGAAATCAAACATCGCAGACCGTTTTTGCGGAAAATCGGGGTTTCCAAGACCGAAGATCGACCGTTCTTCGCTAAAATCACCCCGAAAGTAATCGGCAAGCCTTACCTAGAAAAAATCGGACCGAGTCGAGCGGTCGAAAAACCTTTCCTTGAAAAAATAGGCTCTTCCAAAACCCTGGACAGATTCACGTTCGACGCGTTGCGAGAATTCCCCAAGGTTATGGTCAAAAAGTGCCAACCTGCTGAACCCTCGCCTCTCACGATCGAACGCACTCCCCATCCGAAAAGCGAAAAAGAAGCACTCGAGCATCACGTCGATCATGATGACGTTTTGTGCATCATCAAAGACGAGAGAGATGACGAGGACGAAGACAACGATGACGATGCTAACGACGAGGAAACCGAGGGCCAAAGTGGACGAAGATCAAACGGGAAAGGATATTTATTGAAGATGTATTCGTTCGAATCAGATTGCCTGGACGAGGGCAGCGACGCTACAGTTTGTATGAAGGCTCACAGAGATCCACTGCGAGGTGCTTCGCTCGACGACGTGCTGGACTCTGGTCCCAGCTCTTTCCCACCTTCCGAGGATTCCCACGAGCATCCGAGTTCCCGATCGGACGATAGATCAGCGAGCGTAGCTGAGCTCGTCAAATGTCGTGTGACGACGAGCGAAGAGATATTTTCGACGATGATGTCCCATCAAAGTTTACCCCGCGAAGCAGCGAGTTGGGGCAACTCACCGAACAGATGGTCAAAGAGGAGATCCCGAAGAGTCGTTTCAGCAACAAGGACGCGGCCGGAACGTGACCAAAACGTCTCTTTGGCGTTCCGGAGTGACGACAGTACGCCAAACTCCCCAACGAAGCGGCGAATCTCACCGGATCGTGATCAATCGACGAACGACCGAGCTGTTCTTTCGAGGACGAAAAATTCTTCTGCGTCCCGGGATTCGATAGGTTCCCCGTTGAAATCAAGGCGACAGGCTTCGAACGAAGAAGCAGGATCATCGGACTCGAGGCGCGACGTGGACACCTCTAAATCGAGTCAACCTTCTTCCGAAGAGAACGTCCAGCAAGAGGAGCTCGTGGGCTTTTCCAGGTCCAAGTCAAAACGTCAAACGTTCAAGGAAGCGATGGACAAGTTCAGCGGCACGGAGGATTCCTCAGGAAAGACGAGGCGCCAAGTTTCCGAGGACATATTGGACAAAAATCGTAAAAACGATGAACTGCCGCGCTTCGATGATCCTCCCGGTCGTCTGGAGAGACGAGGTATTTCCTCGGACAATTTGAAGCTGTCGAGGGAAACAGTAGTGGCATCTGTCCCATCGACATCTTCGTTGGGCTATCAGAGCGGTGACTCTTCGTTAGTGAGCCAACGCTCGTCCTATCACAGCCAAGACTTTATACGCGGCACTCTAAAGATCCTGCATGACAAATTTGAGCTGCAGGAAGTCCCGTCGGAGAGTTACGCAGCTTTCAAGAGGCGCACGAGGGCCAATAATCAGTTTCATCATCAGAAGGACAAACAGAGGACCAATATGAGCGATTCTCGGGGAAAAGACGCAACCACGCCGACCAAGAACAATAATCATAATAATGAAAGCAAGAGCAACGACAACAACAACGAGACTACAAATGCGGACGCGTATCTGCCTAAGGAAAGCAATGAATCAGGAACCGTGAAGGACAATTCAACGAGGTCAGCCAGCGAAGATTTGAGCACCGAGTCTAAATCGTCAATAACGACTAAATCCGTCCTGCGGAAGCAGGAAGGTATGGATCGTGAGAGCGATGAAGAAACGGACGACGGCACGTCACATCGACGTCCAAAACGGCGAATGGTCAACGAGCCGTCTCAAGAGACGATGGATCTGTTGACGGAACTACGTCGCGTCAAGAGCATGCTGAAAACTCCGTCGATCGAAGCTGATGGGGCCAACGATTTCTCCAAGCCTCCGCCACGATTCCCCAAGAAAATCTTGCTCACGGACAAAGAGTTTTGTCTGTCGGTCGAACGCGAGAATAGTGTTCGACGGAGACCGTCGATGCTCATTGGCGAGGACTTGACGAGGCTTTCAAAAACTACGATGGAGGAGACCGAGAAAGAAAATGAAGAAAAAAACGGCACCAACTCTCCGAAGAAATCTCAGGCCAGATGCAGCCGAAGAGAGCGAGCCCTTTGGGGACCTGCACTCTTTGAAAAACGTTGTTTGTCCTTGGATTACGCGGACGACGAACGACCTCCAAAACCCGAAGCTCGAGCGATATCTCTAGTGGCTTCTTCGCGGACTCCCCGTTCCGGAACCGCTGATTATGACAATTTTGACTCCTCGGATCCAGGAGGTTCGGCTTACGATGCCCGGAGTTATTCCTCGGACGTTTTCACAAGTCCATCCGACGAAAACGACGAACCCCGTGTCATGGAAACTGACCTCCGAAACTCTGCAGAGTCCCCGGAAACTCATCAGACGACCACCAATACCATGAACAATCATTGTGCCGAGGTCGACATTGCCATACCCGTCGATCACGTCGGCTCGATCAGCCCTAAAAGGCGCATTCACGCACAGGGAAGAACCAGCGATTTTTATGAAATAATCTCACCGCGATCGACACCTTTCAGGGTGAAGAAAAGACTGGGAAGAATATCCGTGGAAGAAGGAGTAAAGCCCGAAAGTTTTACACTGAACAAGGTCGATTGCCGATCCGTCGTTAACCAAAAAAGAACAAAGTGCTTTCCCTTGTAACCTTCGGCATTCGGCCCGCGACTATCGACATTTTTCGCATCCCGATCGCAACTCTATACGTACATGTATTAACAGCAATCCCTGCAGATGCTGTTCGTTCAAAGTATTATCACGCTGTTTATTATTTTTTCAACGAAGATGTTCGCGAGTCGCTGGCGGAACCGTTTCTCGGACCATTTTTGTATTTTGCCATACAACTATTTTATTTTTTTCGTCTTTTTTCGAATACCATTTTGTAAACTTGGCGTTCATGAGTTTACAACGTTTTACTAATACGTTTCGTCGGTTTATACTTCTCAAAATAGTTGAGACTTTTATGTCGACAGCCTCTCAGCTTTCTTCCGCGTATTTGTTATTGCGGTAAGAAATGAAACATAAATGATTCTAAACTAGCTGTTTTCGAATCGGGACAGTCACAATTTCACCGATTCATGGAAACGCGTATAGTTGTTAGGTTAGGATGAAATTTTTCGACTTATTCGCCATGTGATTCTTTAACAGCGAGTAAATATATGTATATATCAATGAATATGTATAAAAATATATATGCGGCGAGAGTAGGCATAGTGGAGTCTGCTCTTTGCACGTGTTGCAAACCATTAATGGCTGATCATCGATGTTAACGTTGTGTTCGTCAGTGTTAAACAAAGTAATGAGGAATACCGCAAAATTATCATTACTTTTCACTTCAATTCAACAAATGAGCGATCGCGAGTGTTCAGCAAACGTTTTTCGGCGTTTTTAAACACAAAATTTTACCCACGTTGATAAAATGTATTTTAGAAGGTGCTCGGAAGATACCATCATCCGTGGAGCGTGACCAACTCTACTGAAACCATTAGGTGCTTATAGTAATTGATTTTTTTTTCGAAAATTAACTTTCCGAAAAGTTCCCAACAGGGACGATTGGAGTGAGAAATTGGAAATTCAAAATTTTAAATATTCAAGACTTTTTTGGGCCTCCTGCTCAATAAATAATTTAAACAAAACTGTTTTCGACTTCGAATCTGTATTTTTGGATTGCAAAATAATGAAAGAATTGCTCGGGAAAAAATTTGCCAGCTCATTTTCACGCATACCAGAAATGCTGATATTTTTTATTTAATTGGTTAATTAAATGTTGCTAATGTGGTAATTAAAATCGAACGGATTTTGAACGCGAGAGCTGGCTCCGTCCAGTTGGAAATGTCGAACCCCTACTGAATTTTCACTCGATAAATATAAATTTAAAAATATGTGGTCCCTACACAGAACAAGGTGAGGGAACAGAGAAGTTTATCTCTCTGGAGGAAGAGAGGTCACCATTTCATTGAAAAAAAAAAAAAAGAAAAAGAAAAAACAAACGAGCATATGGTTGCCCCGAGCCAATAAAAAATAACCCGTACGATGAAATAGCGAACGTTTTGTCGGGTTAATGAAAGAAACTGATTGAGAGAAGAGGAAAAAAATAATTGAAAAGAAGTCTAAACAATGAGGATCTATGGGGGAAAAAACGAAGAGACAGAATCTCTTCTGTCGAGCCAGTGCCTTGTCCACGAAAATATTTATTCAAACTAAAATTTCAAGGAGAGACTATAAGCACGAAACAAATGCTACGAACGACGAAAACAAAAAGGAGACATTTTTTTAAATGAAAATAAAGAAAAAAGAGGAAACATAACGAAATGTAGGTACACGTTATTCAACTCCGACAGCGGGACGGATATTCTGAAAGGGTCCATGGAGTTGCTTCTTCGATGGTGGGATTCAAATTCAATTATTAAAATTTCGATAATTAATTAACAAACAAAAAAAGTGAACAATCCCTCGCCACGAGGTTGCAATTCCCAACGCAGATGCGTCCACCTGCCAAGCCGTTTTTCCACTTGGATTAGGCGCGTGATGTTTTTCATTAGTCAAATTAATAATAGACATATATCTATATGTGTAAATAAATGTTCTCTAAAACATATACATACACATATATGTATATGCATTGATAATATATATGTACGATTTAATAGGTCATTGAAACATGATATTAACTTGTAATACTAATGATGATTGTTCCATTTATTTATCGGATTTCTCTTTTAGAATAACGCGAATACCGTCATTTACCCGATGGTCAATAAATATTAAGTGTAGATATATTTGAATGTTATATGAACAAACAAAAATTATATATATATATATATATATATATAAAAAGTAATATATCCATATGATACGTTTAATATAAATATTTCTACACTAAGTATCGTTACTTTGAATATTTGTACGTATAAATTGAGTTTTTGCAGCCTACCATCATTTACGTAGATACAGAATGCCCCGAAAATCGACAATTGATGAATGGAGACGAACTAGTTCGCAAAATTTTGAAGAGAAAGGCTCTTTAGATTTTTTGTCTCAGACAGAAATATTTATAAAAAAATGTTCTCTTTAGAATTTTGACATCTGCATACCCTCGTGATCTTCAGCACGTGTCTCGAGACATTCTGTATATATAGATCCTATACCCGAAACACTCACGACACAAAATCGTCTTTAGATAATTATCATGAGTGGAAGAAATCTTCTCCCCCTGGTGTGTACGAGTCAAAATGTGCCAAAAATGATTTGTCGATAAAATCAGTCACCCAAAGTTACTTTTATATTTGCCTGTACCCGCATTCGCCCATGATACTCTATACAAGATATATAGACGCGGAAATGTGATTACGTGCGTGTGTTGGCACTCAAATATACCACCTATTAATGTATCGAGAATAATACCTTCAATTCGTAAATATAATATTATGTTTACAAATATATGTGTGTGGATATGTATAAAAAATATATTAATATATTTGCACATGTACATGTAATAGGGCGATTTGTAGAAAAAATCTATATTTTTTGTTCGAGGGATGAGGATTCGAAAAAATGTTTGAAAAGGGCAAAATTTGAGGGAAATTATGAACGAGCAGGAGCGTAGAATTTGATTGAAACGTTACGAAAATTTAATTTCGTTATTTTGAGCCGGGATTGGAAGGAAAAATCGCTCGGGCCCTGTTTGAGGATTTTATGAAGATGATTAATTGTAGGCAAATAATTTTAGGACTGCGTGTTAACATTTTGTATAGTAATGCAAAGAAAATATCGATTTTTTTTTCAATTGCCTGAATATGTATGTTTATACTTGTACGTAATTTGTTATTAAAATTCACGTCGCGACTTCGGGGCAATTGTGGAGTATAGAAGAACCTAGAATGGTCGGAATCATATTTGTTTTGTTTTTTTTCGAAGATTTTTTAACTCGATACTCGAACTATTGTTCATCAAAATCCTTCGATGCACGCTTTCGTGTGTTTCGAAAATAATAGCAAGTTAAAAAGTACTAAAAAGCGAATGTAAAATTGGCAAGTCAGGGTTTTCACCGAGGGAACGTTATGGCAGAGATTTTCTTCATTCTTAAATTTCACTTTACTACGATAAATGTTGAAGAAAAAAAAAAACAAACGATCGTACCCATCGCAGCTATCCGTCCATCCTTTCGGCTGTTTTGGGTTCTGATTATTCCGTCATTTTCGTCCACTCTCTCGCTCCCTTTTACACTCAGATAGAAATGAAATTGAATAGAAACAAAAAAAAAACAAAAAGAAATAAAAAAATGAATTAATTAATTAAAAAATAAAAGAATATTCACTAAACTTCGAAAATACGAAAGCGTGCAACGAGCCGCGACTCGTAGTTAGGAAAACAACGAAAAATGATTGACGTAAGTGCATCATTGCTCAAATACCCGAGAACGAAAATCAATGACTTATTATTTATCGCTCGTTTTTCGTTCTCAGGCGTTTCTCAATGATGTGCTAAACGAACAAATTGAAAGATCACGTAGTACATGAGTAGGCAAAAAGAAATTTAGGAAGGTTGAGAAAGGGTGCAAAAAGAAAGTCATGTTCGCTTTTCCATTATTCTCGCTGGCGAGATTTTTTAATTCCTCCGTTTATTAAGGAGTTCCTAAAAGAGAGCCAAATGAATTTATTCGGAGCTGGCATTATTCAGGTCGTTGATGTTATTCACGTCGTCTCATAAATTGTATAATGAAATGGGGAAAAAAAAAGAATTGACAGAATGCAGAAAAAATATTGAATTCAATTGAAAAAATTGAAGTAAACGAAGAAATGAAAGAATTTCAAAAATACACAGACACAGGGCTTAATTCTAAATGAACGATACGTACGTGCGTGGAAGAGTTTAGATTTGCGAGTACACGTATCTCACGTATACACATATATATATGTATGTTAATTATCATAATTGTCAAAAGCGTAAACATTTATCGATCCGACCTCGTATGGAGTTGAAAGTTCTTTGAGAGTCTTCGACCAGAGGGAGTGTGGTCAATATTTGCGAGGGCAAAAAAGATTGGAAAAATTGACGAATCTGCCCGACATATTTATTATCAAATAGAAAAAGAGAAGGAAGATGAAAATTTATATAATTGTTAAGACGTGTGCGAGCGTTTGGGTAGCTTCTGGAGCTCGTACGAAGCGGAACTCGTTCTCCTCGCCTATTTAATAAACAATATTTAACAATAATAATATTTCCAGTTTTTGTTTGTCAAATCATTGAATATACACACATATATTGATAAATACACAGGGTGTCTGTATCGGAAATTCATGCAACACTCGATCTCGATTCTAACCATCCTCAGACAATTTTTTGAGTAACAAAAATGCAAGCAAAATTTATATCGTTGATAAACGTGAAAACATTTTTTACCTACTTAAAAAAATACCTTTAAAGTTGCAAAAATTTCAAAAATGTATTCACAAAATTACGGGAAACTGAAAGAAACAAAAAATTAAAGCATTTTACTCAGCCGATCCTGACTGGAAACCCTGGTTGAAAAAAAAAAAAAAAAAAACATTGAAAAGTAACTAGTAAAAATTCATGCATCACAACTGAACTTTCTTCGCCCTCAAGACACCCTGTATCTAGTCATATATGTGTACACATATATAAATATATATGTTGATGAATCTGAATTGAATGACGCCTGTATAGCAGTGGCTGCAGCAAAAGGTAGCCACACGAACTTTATTATCCCGAAAAATGTTATATATAAATATGCATATGTATATACATCAAGATGGCTTACAAAAATCAATGTTTTTTTTTTTGCAAAAACAGTCATTGAAATGTTGGAGTATGATGGAAGCTACGTGAAACGTAGAAGTTGTAGCCAAACATTAAGCGAACTTTACACAAAAGTACGTGTGAAAAAAAAAAGAATTTTTTTTTGTTTTTTTTTTTCAATTGGATTTGGCCCTTGAATTTCCCACGAGAATAATCGTTTTTCTTTCCGTTAATTGGACAAAACAGTCGCTTTCGGAAGTTTTGAATATTCAAGTTAATTCCTTCAGTTTCACAGAGTTTTTTCTTTTATCACACTCCAACATTTTAACAAACGTTCCAAAGCGAAATAGAAATATTGATTGTTTTTGATCCTCCGTTGTATATACATATATATAAATATATGTATATATAAATATATTGTATGTACGTAACTGTACCGTCTTGTATCGACCTACGCACCGACCGCACACTAACAGTACGGGGGACTGAGTTATACGTTTTCTAAACAGTGTGATAATCGATTATTGAAAGAAAAATTAAGAGGTGAATGAAAAAACCAAAAATTATTATAAAGAAATAATATTGATATGAATAATGATACTAAAGAAAACTCATTGATACACTTTGTTGTAAATAATAAATAGATTGTACGTTGTATCCCGGCATTTCTTATAATTATTTCATAATCCCTTTTTCGTTCTATAACGACAGCTCCCCTTTGATAGTCATTCACACCTCCCCGGAGTCAGCCCCCTAAAGTTGACAATATTAATTATTTTTTTTTTACGAAACTCTAGGAGGTCGTTTGGTGGTTTATAGCGGCGCAAATGAAACCGTTCAGCGGTCAATAATTAAAAAAAAAAAATGAATTCTTATAAATAATTTTCTGTTCCACTAAAAATGGAAATTCTTCCACTACAATCCTCTACGAGCACCTGTTAGCCAGTTTTCGCGTTTGTAGTAATCGTCGAGTCTTTACAACCGGAGTAATTCAGTCGGAATCACTCCAAAACGAGTTTTACTCCACTTGATGACTTCTAATTGATTTTTTGACCCCCAAGAGATTCGTAAAAAAAAAATTAATTTTGTCGACTCGAGCGGGCTGACTCGGGGGCTAAATTATAAAAATAATTTTTTTGAAAAAATCGTTGACCGCTGAACGATCTCATCGCGCTACCATAAACCACTGAACGACCCCCAAGAGATTTGTAAAAAAAAAACTAATATTATCAACTTGAGGGGGCTAACTCAGGGGAGGCCTCTCACCATTGAATTTCGTTTTCTTCCGGCCGTTCTAATCGTTTGTCGTTCATAACTGTAGCGCTTACCAGCGTACGGTCAACAAAACTGATTTAAAAGAGAAAGTGAAAACGTCAATACCGGTCAGACGGAAATTCGCTCGGTCGGCAACTTACCGACCGATGGTAACTCACTGCTACATGAAAATCATTTTGATCGCAACTGGGTGAGACGCATTTCTGTAAAGGCATTTGAATCGTGAAATCGAAACCGAAAATTTGTTTCGAACGGACTGAAGTAGGAAAGACATTCGATTACATTCATTTGGGACGTTTCATTAATTATTCGAGTATGGTTC